>CM056384.1:23965330-24042340 GCA_029718625.1 Synaphobranchus kaupii
GGAAACGGGAGGCGGCACGGAATTACTCCAAGCCGGAACTGGACTTTAACGGAGGTGTATGAAACACCGGTACTGGACAAGACCTGGGCTGGAGCTGGACTGGAACCGGACTGGGTAGGTAGCTTGATTAACGGGGTAGAAAGCAGAGGTTAATGGCAGGGTACTGAGACAGGACTGTAGCTGAAGAAAGCTCCGCAGAGTTAGAAGGTGCGGAGTGGCTAGGGCAATCTTGCTGAAGCCGGCTAACATTCAGGGATCCTGGAAACGTAACCGCAGTTCAGGAGGTTGGTGACATAGGGAGGACAAGACACAGCTACAGGGAGGCTGGAACCGCGGCGTCTGGAGGTTGAAGGGAGACAGGTAAGTAGCATGCAACAGAGAATGTTTCGGAGGGATAGCTACCAAACTGCAAACCAGGTAAACAGGTATCGGACAGCAAGCTGACGAATACTGGACCAGAAGCGTGACATGACATAACACGGTTGGTTAGTTAACGAACTGGCGCCGACTAGCAGCCAGCCAGGGGTTTAAATGGTGCAGGAAATGAAGGAGAAAATGAGAAACAGGTGTGATGTTCAATCGGGAGTGATTGCCGAAGCACAGCAGTGAGGAATGTGAGTAACGAGAGGGGAGAGTGATAGGCGGAAGTTAAAGTGGAAAATAAGCCGAAATGAACCCGAGGGAAACGCCCAGTCCGCAGCCAGGGGGAAAACACGGACATGGGATCCAACATGACACGGAAGGAAACAAGGAAAACATGGAAAACGGACAGGAGGGGAACGGAACGTTACAGTACCCCCCCCTCAATGTACGCCACCTGGCGTACCCGGAGGCCTGGTCTTGTCAGGGAACAGCTTGTGGAAGTCTTGGATGAGTGAATGGTCCAAGATAAGGCTCTTGTGGAGCCACGACCTCTCCTCAGGACCGTACCCCTCCCAGTCGACGAGGTATTGGAAACCCCGGCCCTTGCGGCGGATATCGATCACACGGTTCACCGTGTAGGCCGGGGCGTTGTCGATAACTCGGACGGGAGGTGGAGGGATGGTGGGGGTACTGAGGGGGCTGGAGGAGACAGGCTTGATTTGGGACACGTGAAAAACAGGGTAAACCTTGAGGGAGGCGGGGAGGGAAAGTTTAACTGAAACGGGGTTAATAAGACAAATGATAGGGAAGGGACCAATAAAGCGGGGCTGGAGTTTCCTGGAGGAGGAGGGAAGGGAGATATTAGCGGTGGAGAGCCAGACCTGCTGACCGGCCCTATACCGTGGGGCTGCGGTCCTGTGAAGGTCCGCCAGACGTTGGGAACGGGAATTGGAGCGAAGGAGTGCGGTGCGTGTGAGCCTCCATATGCGTCTATATTTAAGGAGATGGGCCTTAACTGAGGGGACAGCTATCTCGGCCTCCTGGGTCGACAGAAGAGGGGGTTGATAGCCTAAAGCACACTCAAACGGGGATAGGCCTGTAGAAGCACTCTTAAGGGAGTTGTGAGCATACTCGACCCAGGGGAGAAAGCGGCTCCAAGAGGCGGGATTGCGCACTGTGACGCACCGCAGGGCGGCCCCCAGGTCCTGGTTCGCCCTCTCTGCCTGGCCGTTAGACTGGGGATGAAAACCCGAGGAAAGACTAGGTGAGGCACCCAGGGCTACACAGAACGCCCTCCAAACCCGGGAGGAGAACTGGGGCCCACGGTCTGACACGATGTCAGAGGGGATCCCGTGCAGCCTGACCACATGTAGCACCAAGAGCTCAGCGGTTTCAAGGGCGGACGGGAGCTTGGGGAGGGGAACAAAGTGAACCGCCTTGGAGAACCGGTCCACTATTGTCAGAATCACGGTATTACCTTCTGACAACGGCAGACCGGTGACAAAGTCCACACCAATGTGACTCCAAGGACGGCCAGGGACGGGGAGGGAAAGGAGAAGACCGGAGGGAGGCTGGTGGGATGCCTTGCTCCTGGCGCACACCGAGCAGGCCAGGACAAAGGCACGGGTATCCCCCTTAAGGGTAGGCCACCAGAAACTCCTCCTGACGAGGGCGATCGTTCTGGCAACACCTGGGTGACATGCCAGGCACGAGGCGTGAACCCATTCGAGGACCTGGGAGCGGACGGAATTGGGGACAAAAAGGCAGGAGTTAGGGTTATTGCGGGGATCCGGTTGGGAAGTCTGGGCGGCCTTCACAATACCCTCGATCTCCCAGGAGACCGCAGCCACCACACAGGAAGCCGGCAGAATGGGCTCCGGATCAGCAGGACTGGAGGGGGGGGAAAAAATGCGGGACAAGGCATCTGCCTTAATATTGCGGGAACCGGGGCGGTAAGAAACAGAGAAATTAAACCGGGCAAAAAATAACGACCATCTAGCCTGACGAGCATTAAGCCTTTTGGCAGATTTTAAATAAATAAGGTTTTGATAGTCGGTAAAAACAAGAAAGGGATTACCTGCCCCCTCCAGCCAGTGGCGCCACTCCTCAAGAGCCAGTTTTATAGCCAGTAGTTCCCGATCCCCGACATCATAGTTCCTCTCGGCGGAGGACAGTCTCCGGGAGAAGAATGCGCAGGGATGGAGCTTGTTATCAGAGGCGGACCGTTGAGACAGAATGGCCCCCACGCCGGTGTCGGAGGCATCCACCTCAACGGTAAACTGACGAGAAGTGTCCGGGTGACGGAGGATAGGTGCTGAGGAAAAACGGACCTTGAGCAGTTCGAATGCTCGCTGGGCATCGGAATTCCAACAGTAAGGCAGGGCAACGGAAGTGAGTTTAGTAAGGGGAGCAGCAATGACACTGTAATTACGGATAAAGCGGCGATAGAAATTAGCAAACCCAAGGAACTGCTGAAGGTGCTTGCGAGAGGTGGGTTGGGGCCATTCTGTCACCGCCTTGATCTTAGCAGGGTCCGCCCGGATACTGCCCTCCTCGATGATGAAGCCGAGGAACGGGACAGTAGACACATGGAAGGAACATTTCTCCGCTTTAACAAAAAGTTGATTCTCCAGCAGCCGCTGGAGAACCTCTCGGACGTGAAGAACGTGTTCCTGAGGGGATTGAGAAAAAATCAAGATGTCATCGATGTAGACAAATACGCTCTTCCCCAGGAGATCACGCAGGACGTCGTTCACCATGCCTTGGAAGACTGCTGGGGCGTTAGTAAGGCCGAAGGGGACCACCAGGTATTCGTAGTGGCCCAACGGGGTATTGAAAGCAGTCTTCCATTCGTCCCCCTCCCGTATACGCACCAAGTGATACGCATTCTGGAGGTCGAGCTTGGTGAACGTAACCGCTGGCGAGAGGGGTTCAAAGGCGGTGTTAATGAGGGGAAGAGGGTATTTGTTACGGATGGTGACCTGGTTAAGTCCCCGGTAGTCGATGCAGGGTCGCAGAGAGCCATCCTTCTTCCCTACGAAGAAGAACCCTGCACCGACTGGGGATGAGGAGGGACGGATAATACCGAAGCGAGGGAGTCGTGGATGTATTCCTCCATGGCTAGTTTCTCTGGTCCAGACAGACTGTAGAGGCGTCCAGATGGCAGTTTAGCTCCAGCCAGCAGGTCAATGGCGCAGTCGTACGGCCTGTGAGGAGGTAAGGACAGAGCACGTGATTTGGAGAACACCTGTGCGAGGTCGTGATACTCGCTGGGAACATTGGTTAAATCAGGTATAGGTTGCATAGAACAGGAATTACTGGACCCCGGAGGGGGCAGAGCAGAACGGAGACAGCTGGCTAGACAGTGGGCACTCCACGCCAGGATGCGACCGGCTTTCCAGTCAATATGAGGGTTGTGGAGGCGGAGCCAGGTCTGACCTAAAACAAGAGCAGATTGTTTGGAGTTAATAAGTAACAGTTGAATGGACTCCCGATGATTGCCAGACAAAACAAGTTGGATAGGAACAGTGGAGTGGGTAACTAGCCCCAAACTCCTACCGTCCAGAGCAAGAGCTGAAATGGGTGAGGTTAGACGTTCCGTGGGAATGCCGGCCCTCCTGGCGAAGGTGATATCCATGAAGTTGGCGTCAGCTCCGGAATCGATTAGAGCCGAGGAGGATACGGTCTTGTCCCTCCAAAGGAGGGTAGCCTTGAACATGAGGCGATCCAGGGCTGCATGGTTGGGGATGATGGGGCTCGTCAGTACGCCCAGTTTTACTGGCGAGCCCATTCTTTTGGGCGGATGGAACAGGAGGCGATCTGATGGCCAGGCTTGCCGCAGTAGAAACAGGATCTGGTGCGCAGACGGCGTTGGCGCTCCTCGGGATTGACCGCAACTCTGCCCAGTTGCATGGGCTCCTCCTCGGAAACGCCCGTCGGCGCCCTAGATCCAGTGACGGAGGAGTGTGAACGAACGTTTGAAGCGACGGAGGGTGAATGACGCCCGGAGCTTCCTCCCCGCTCCCGGGCCCGGATGCGGAGACGATTATCAATGGCTATAGCGAGGCTGATGAGGCTATTGAGGGAGTTGGACTCTTCCCGAGTGGCAAGCTGGTCCTTGAGTTCCTCGCTGAGAGCTTGGCGGAAAGCCCCCTGGAGGGAGGTGTCATTCCATCCGGACTCCGCGGCGAGGGTACGAAACTGAATGGCCATTTCTGCGACACTGCGGTTGCCTTGACGAACTTGAAGCAGACGTTGGGTAGCGTCTCGCCCACAGGTCGGGTGTTCAAACACACGCCGCATTTCTGCGGTAAAGGCTGCGAAGTTGCTGCATAACGGGGCCTGGCTGTCCCAGATGGATGTAGCCCACTCCAGGGCGCTCCCTCCCAAGCTGCTCATGATGAACACGATCTTGCTGGAGTCAGAGGCGAAGGAGGAGGGCTGCATACGAAACACTATGTCACATTTAAGTAGAAATTCACGACATCTCCCCAACCCCCCGCGATATAACTCGGGGTGTTGTACTCGGGGCTCACGGCTAGAAGTGGGAGCCGGAGCCTCCGGAGGAGGTTCAGGAGCGGAAGGAGTTGGGTTGGCAGAAATCCGCAGTAGCGGTTGGTGAAGCGAAAGTTGGGCTACCTGCTCCGTGATGCCCCTAACTACTTCCAGAACTTCATCCAAACGACGGCCCTGTTGGTCGCTGACCGCAGTTTGGCAGGAGAAGGCGTGGCGAATCTGTTCCAGATCGGCTGGGTCCATGCTTTTTGGCCAGTTCGTTCTGTTACGATCCTGATACGGGACGAACCCAAGTGCAACGACCAGGAGGCAGATTCAAGAAAATGGTAATTTTATTAAGCGTTGGGGTAGTCCCAAAGCTGTACAGGAAAGGAAAACAGGTTAATTAATTTAACATAAATAGAGTCCCTTACGGACCGCTCCAAGCCGGAGCTGGGCTTGAAAGTCACGGTAGGTTCCAAGCCAGAACCAAGCGGGAGCAGGACTGGGAGTCCAAGCCGGACTGGGTGCGGAAGAGCCCTACTGTTCCTAGCCGGAACTGGTTTGGGAAGGTGGAGTAGTGGCACCGGGTCTGGACTGGAACTGGACCGGGAGGTCCACTCAGGAAAACGGAAGGCGGCACGGAACTTGTTCCAAGCCGGAACTGGACTTGATCGGAGGTGTATTACACACCGGAACTGGACTGGAACTGGACTGGAACTGGACCGGGAGGTCCACTCAGGAAAACGGAAGGCGGCACGGAACTTGTTCCAAGCCGGAACTGGACTTTACCAGAGGTGTACAACACACCGGAACTGGACTGGTACTGGACCGGAACTGGACTGGAACTGGACTGGAACTGGACCGGAGGGGTCCACTCAGGAAAACGGAAGCCGGCACGGGACTTGTTCCAAGCCGGAACTGGACTTTACCAGAGGTGTACAACACACCGGAACAGGACTGGAACTGGACTGGAACTGGACTGGAACTGGACCGGGAGGTCCACTCAGGGAAACGGGAGGCGGCACGGAATTACTCCAAGCCGGAACTGGACTTTAACGGAGGTGTATGAAACACCGGTACTGGACAAGACCTGGGCTGGAGCTGGACTGGAACCGGACTGGGTAGGTAGCTTGATTAACGGGGTAGAAAGCAGAGGTTAATGGCAGGGTACTGAGACAGGACTGTAGCTGAAGAAAGCTCCGCAGAGTTAGAAGGTGCGGAGTGGCTAGGGCAATCTTGCAGAAGCCGGCTAACATTCAGGGATCCTGGAAACGTAACCGCAGTTCAGGAGGTTGGTGACATAGGGAGGACAAGACACAGCTACAGGGAGGCTGGAACCGCGGCGTCTGGAGGTTGAAGGGAGACAGGTAAGTAGCATGCAACAGAGAATGTTTCGGAGGGATAGCTACCAAACTGCAAACCAGGTAAACAGGTATCGGACAGCAAGCTGACGAATACTGGACCAGAAGCGTGACATGACATAACACGGTTGGTTAGTTAACGAACTGGCGCCGACTAGCAGCCAGCCAGGGGTTTAAATGGTGCAGGAAATGAAGGAGAAAATGAGAAACAGGTGTGATGTTCAATCGGGAGTGATTGCCGAAGCACAGCAGTGAGGAATGTGAGTAACGAGAGGGGAGAGTGATAGGTGGAAGTTAAAGTGGAAAATAAGCCGAAATGAACCTGAGGGAAACGCCCAGTCCGCAGCCAGGGGGAAAACACGGACATGGGATCCAACATGACACGGAAGGAAACAAGGAAAACATGGAAAACGGACAGGAGGGGAACGGAACGTTACATCACATGATTTATTGTAAACATGAAAGGGGTGCCATTGTTTGAATTACAGGGCGTGTCTGCCTTATTTTCAGGACACACCTTGTCCCACACCCACAAGGTGCATTCCTGAAGAGAAAAAAAAAAAGATTTATGGCAAGTCACTAATTCATGTGACTTATTTTAAATGTGGCTTCAATGGTTTAAATTTATGACTCATCATTTTCTTCTGTCCAACCTTATTTTCAGGAACGCAAATTGTGCCACACTCACTGCTCATGCACTAAAGGCAAAATGGAAAAATATAATTTATTTACATGTGAAACGATTATTCAGTGAGGTTTACGTTTATATTTTATATGTCATTTAACATATATCTTATGTTATATCTCAAGCAGTTGTAAGTATCCTATAAACTAATAAGGGACATTCATTATTAACACTGTTATTTGGTTCAATTGTGCTTAGAAAACTGTTTAAATCAATGTATTCGTTTCTTAAAATGAATACTTTATTTAACCAGGCAAGCTTATTGAGAATATTTTTTCTACAACGGGATTGTATTGCAAAAAGATCAGTGTTACGGACTTTGATGTTATGAAGAACAATCTCCTATGATGGTTGTGATAAGCATTAAAATGTAACTTTGTTGAACCAGTTGTTGACAATAAACTGATACTGGGATATGTGCCATTTGCTCGAACTTCAAATCATGAATCAGAATGAAACTGAAAGCCAAATTCTATCCTCCCGCCTTCTTGCTGCCGTCAGAATGAGGCCAGATATGATCAGTTTGTATCAGCCTGCCAATTGAAGTGATAGTGCAACTGAAGAACTGAGGAAGAACGCAATTAACTCTTGTATCCAAACCAAGAGGAGCTCGTGATTTGTACAAAGGTAAAATGTAACTTTTTGCAACAGCAAAAAAAAGTATTTTTGCATTCATGTAACTGAGAAATAAGATGTATCAATGTAATAGGCCTGATTTAACAATTTAGTAGGCTACTTTTGACTAAGATATAGCCTATGTGTGATGGATTTTTTCTTAATCATAGAATTAAAATAGTTTAAACGACTACCTAGAATGAATTCAAAATGTGGTCCGTAGCTAAACGCACTGTTTTACATTATTACCATTTATCTTTCATTTCATAATGCTAATCAACGATAGCCTAGGCTACACGATTAAATCCAGTACCGGAAAAGAATGCATGTACAACGATTAGCCTAAATTGGCCTACAAATAGCCTACTGACAGACACAATGTTTTTATTTTATTTTAATACCTATTATGGCAATTATAATAAAGTAAATAAACTGCTGCACGCGCACAAACACAAATCATGACAAAGTTCCAAAGTATCAGTTCAGTCACGCGAGTACGTTTTAGAATAACCTTAATAATACTCTTGAGAAGATGAAACCGCTGTCGTAAGTCGGGTGTAACACACATCGTCCATGAATCGTTTCCCTATAAATAAATAAAGGTAGGCACTATAATAAAAAAGGTAATCTGTACCTATTCATAACGTGGCTGGAAAGTTGTGTTAGTTTGGTACAGTTCTTTCTTTTTTAAAGTTTTATTTTTATGGCTTTTCAGCTTTATTAGACAGCACAGTGTAGAGAGACGAGAAGAGAGAGAGGGAGAGACATGCGACAAACGTATAGCTACCTGCCGGATTCGAGCGGCCGACGTCGCGGCTCGCAATGAGCACGGAAATTCGCAATGAAAATTCTTCCTCAGTTGGTTACATCTACATTTTTTTATTTGACTCAACTAAATTAAACCGATTAGTTTTTATTTTATCTAACCCGTGTTCATATATTATTGAAAATTGAAATGCCCAGCTTTCTACAAGAGAGATGGACTGCACTTAAATCGCAGAGGGGCTTGGATACTCTCCCAGAACATGGACAGATAGCCTACACAATAGCGAACTCTCACAGAAGTGACTCAAACATACATTCTCCTTTTCGATTCCCAGGTTGGACACTGCCGTTGTACCCTTGAGCAAGGTACTTAACCTGAATTGCTTCAGTATATATCCAGCTGTATAAATGGATACATGTAATAAGAATTTGTGTAAGTCGCTCTGGATAAGATATAATGTAATGTAATGGGCGCCTTCAAACAAACCAACAACAGCATTGGTTTGAGAGCGAGGAGAGAGAGGTGTTTCGTCATGACACACGCGGATCATTTCACAATATCTCCACCTATCTCGGCGTATTAATTCTACTGGAAAAAAATAAAAATAAATAAAATTTACCTCTCCCTTCAAACACAGGTATATGGGTTATTTATTAAATCCTACAATGTAATAGCAGTATTTTCCTCTTTCCCTTATTTCCCTAATGAATATTTATTCTGTTTTTTCTTATTATTAATATATTTTAAAATATTTTTTAATATAATACAATCCTTTATTGTTCTTAAATTAATGTGATTTTGTTTTGTAAAGTGAGCTTCTAGCATAAGCCCTGTAGGGTTTCCAACCTCTCCAGCATATTTCTGTAAATGACTTTGTGCACTTGCATTTGTTCTTTATTCGTGCACATAATAAATAAATACATTAATAAATATGTGTTTTGAGAGTGTGGGATTGAGTAACATAAGGTCGCTACTCTGGTTATTATATATTGTACCGTACATGTAGCCTAGCTACTTTCTTGAAGTAACGTTAAGCCTAATGCGAAAAGTACAATATTGGTAATGCTACACAAAAAAATGAAGTTGCCAATTCTCATTCTTGACTGCTTCTGTAATCCATCTGCCTTGAGACAAATTAAGGCACTTGCGTCTACCTCTATAAACGGTAGTAGTGTTGTGTCGTTCGCGATAGTGTTGTGTCGTTCGCGAACGATTCGTTCAAAAGACCAAATCTTTTGGGTGAACGAACTGAACTGAATCACTTACTGAAAAGATCCGTTCATTTCTCAGTTCAGTTGAGCTCTCGAACGGATCTGATCAGCAGCGAGCGTGCAGGGAAGGGGAGGGACTGCCGCGAGCGAACGTGATTCGTCCCGTGAACCAGTTCAGCTGTGCTGAACGAATCATTCACGGGCGGGCGGGCGCCGAGCGAGGCAGCGAACGTGCAGAGTTGACTTCTCGAATCTTTTGAACAAATCTTTTTAATGAACTGATTCTAGTGATTCGAGTCACTGATGTGAACTATTTTGCCCATCACTACAATGATGTAGCCGGTCACAGTGTCCGACGAGGAGAAGAGAGAAGACAAGATCTTCTTCTCTGGGTTTTTGGCAGGTTAAACACTACTCTGGCTCATTACTGCCTCTCAGGTTTAAAACTGAATTGCACCTATACACGGAAGCTTGGTTTACTCGTCAAACAGGTAGTCCTGCGGCTCCCGCCTCGACTGGAGATAGCCAATCATACGGGGTGGCACCTGGGGTAGCCTATCAGATTCCAGGGGTGGCCCGTGCCACCCTAGGCCACTCCCTAGTCACGCCCCTGCTGACCAACACACAGTGCAGCATTCAACTCTGAGGTGAAGAAAATAACTCCTATACAAAATATTACTAATAAAAAATAACTGAAATAACTCAAATGGTTTTATTGTTTCCGTTTAAAAAAGTCTGTCATTCTGCTTAAAAGACGTGAACTGCAGTCAGTCCCATAGATCAGAACGTCATCACACAGACTTACAGACTTGAAATTCTGATTGATCAATCAGAATTGAGTTGTAGTAAACTACTAAAAAGGGACAAATTAAAATTCATGGACGGTTACTGATTGTGGCATGGAACTTTTGAGTGGGTGATTCGTACGTGCAGCCAGACCTTCAGCTCAGGGTAAGGGGCGGGTTCCGGGGCTGGGAGAGCGAGTACTGGGTGACTGAGTGTTTCGTGGAACCCGAGTCAGACAGCTCCGGGCGGGCTGGGAGAGCAAGTGAGTGCTTCGTGCAGCCCGACCAGGGGCGTAGCGGACACGGGGTACGCGGGGGACACGTCCCACGCAGTTCCCGTATCGGTCCCCTCTGTCCACCGCACTTTATTCCAAAATTCAGCGCTAATTTTGTGACAACTCACATTGTTAAAGTAGATAGTTTTAATAACCCGAAAAAAGGCACGTGTCCCCCTCACTTCTGATTATGGCTACGCCCCGAGCCCGACCTTCAGCTCAGGGCAGGGAGAGCGAGTACAGAGTTGAAACAAGCACCAAAGTGGTTGCTTTCTCACAGGGCTAGGTTAATAGTGATTTACTTGATACATTTCCACAAATACAGTTAATATAAGAGTTGCACAATAGTGTGAGTAGCTAAGTACGTTGTCTCGCCTCGTCTTCGCAGTTCACATTAGCAAGTAGCAGGTAGGAGGGGCGAGTCAGTGAACGAGTTAGTGGAGGAGAGGACTTGTCACTCCTGAGTCAGTAAAAAGAGTCGTTCGTTTCGAACGATTCGTTCAAACTCGCACGTCACTACTATATAGGCCACGTTTACATCTGGCAAATAGATGGATGAACTGTGTGTCTATTCTGAATAACTATAATTAAATACAATAAATAGGCTAATACAGCCAATAAAAAGTAAAAAATCCGCCCAGCTCATTTGAGCCAATAAAAAAGTAGTAAACGAAAAGCAACGACGCTGAAGTTGGCTCCCGATTCGGAATTGCCGGTCCACCTTAAATCGGTCGCGAAAAGCGATTGTATGCTTTCACGGTCATCCTTCCGCCTTTTTCTCCGCTAAATCTAATTGGCTCAACATTATTGGCTCAACATTTTATTTTAAGAATTAAAAAAATAAAAATCGTCCAGGCATCGACAAAGATAGATAGCCATCGCCGATGGGTCAGCCTGGTCTCACTCCCAAGTCGTCACATAGCGACGCTTGGGCAGCTCCTACGGTGTCATCCTTTAGACGCAGAAGGAGGCCTTTTGCGTCATTATTTGACGCACTCGTCTCGAATTTACGAATCCTACTATGGCGAAGGCTTTGCTCATGATAACCGACTGCGAGCATGCCTGCTCAGTCTTCGCCGTGTGCGCGATGGAAACCAAAATCATTAACCCATTGAGGGCTGGATTCTAAATTGCACCAAAAATCTAAGTGAAAAATTGAGCTCTGGCCACATGAGGCCGGGCATTGTCCTGCACCAGGAGGAACCCAGGGCCCACTGCACCAGCGTAAGGTCTGACAGTGGGTCTGTGGATTTCATCCCGGTACCTAACAGCAGTCAGGGTACCGTTGGCTAGCACGTGGATGTTTGTGCGACCCTCCAAGGATATGCCTCCCCAGACCATCACTGACCCACAACCAAACCGGTCATGCTGGATGATGTTGCAGGCAGCATAACGTTCGCCATGGCGTCTCCAGACTCTTTCACGTCTGTCACATGTGCTCAGTGTGAACCTGCTCTCATCTGTGAAGAGAACGGGGCGCCAATGGCGAACCTGCCAATTCTGGTGTTCTCTGGCAAATGCCAATCGAGCTGCACGGTGCTGGGCTGTGAGCACAGGTCCCACTACATGCACACAAGTAGCCTGCTGGAGGTCATTTTGTAGGGCTCTGGCAGTGCTCCTCCTGTTCCTCCTTGCACAAAGGAGCAGATACCGGTTCTGCCGCTGGGTTGTTGCCCTTTTACGGCCCTGTCCAGCTCTCCTCGTGTAATGGCTCGTCTCCCGGTATCTCCTCCACGCTCTTGAGACTGTGCTGGAAGACACAGCAAACCTTCTTGCGACGGCACGTATGGATGTGCTATCCTGGAGGAGCTGGACTACCTGTGCAACCTGAATGGGCTGCAGGTACCCACCTCATGCTACCAGTAGTGACAAGGGCACTAGCAAAATGCAAAACTAGAGAAAAATCAGTCAGGAAGGATAAGGAGAGAGAAATGGTCTGTGGCCACCACCTGCAAAACCATTATCTTTTTGGGGGTTGTCTTGCTGTTGCCTCTCCTGTCCACCTGTTGTCACTTTCATTTGCACCAAAGCAGGTGAAATTGATTCACAATCGTTTACGTTTCCTAACTGGACAGATCGATATCCCAGAAGTTTAATTGACTTGGTGTTATACTTTGATGATTAAGTGTTCCCTTAATTTCTTTGAGCAGTGTATATACACATATACATTGTGTATAATCAAATATAGTGGTCATATATTGTTTTTAGGCCTCATCATTCCCCCTCATGCATTTATCTGTAGGAATACCTGGGTGGAAGATGAGGGGCACTCCCTCAATCTCCCTGCCCTAACACCCTGCACAGTGCCTACCAGGATTATGTAAATACTGATTATACCAATAATATTTAGACACATTCTGGATGATTAATTTTCATACCTGAATTTTTTTCCACACACTCGTTCACCAAATTAATTTGTTCGTTCACGAACGACACACTACTAGGTGCAGGTACAGTGCATGTGTGGAAATCTGACCTCCAGTAAGTAGTTCAAACAAAGGATATGTTAGACATTTCTTTACTTCTACCACTCAATACAATAAAACACATTTATAATCGTCACCAGTCTTCATTTTCGCTGCATTGAATTACAGGTCACTCTTTATGTTAGCTAGCTAGGCTACAGTAACATCAACCAGTGTTTGCAGCAGTTTGAATTGGAGTGAATGAGATAAGATAGCAATGTTGTGTTTCTTAGCTGGCAAGGTCTGCCATCTGAAAGGCACTCAATGCACGTAGCTAACGTGAGGTTAATCCAGTCAATCTCACCATAGCGATTTCCTTTTATGTTGGCAGGGTTCACACACACACAATAGCTGAATTTGCAGAGCGAGCGAGCAAACCGATGGAGCAAACATTAGCTAGCTAGCACCTATTTCATTTATGTGGCGTTTATTCCAAGATCAGCATGCAGCTGTAGTGCTTCGAAGTCCCTGTGATAAGGTTAGCGATAAACTTTGGGGACTTAGCGGACTTTGAAGCACCTGTTTGCCGATCATGAGTAAACTGACGATAGCAAAGATTATAGCAAACACCACAGAAACGGAATTGGTGCTCGCTAGCTCTTCAAATTCAGCTATTGTGGGAAGCCAGCCAATATAAAACGAAAACATAAACTATATTAAAATTACGAAAGGTTGCAGCTTACGTTGTGTAAATGGTGAACTCATACAGCTGTCAACCCTTGTCACTGCAATCCGTTTCACATTTGCTAGCTGACTAGCTAGCTACCTGGTAGATCGAAGCCCATTATAGAATGATAGAAGATGATAGAAGCCCATCTCCTACTGTAAATAACCTGCACGCTGTATGTGTGTGTGTGTGTGTGTGTGTGTGTGTGTGTAGCCAGCCAGCCAGCCAGGTAGAACATGGCAGAAAAAAGAAGAATTACGGACATCAGAGCATTTTTCAGGCCACGAAAACGCAAAGTAAGAACCCTAGTAGCCTAATATCTCAAAGACTAGTTGATAAAATGTTCATAAGAAAGAAGTGAAATGCTAATGGCAATGTTTCATAATGATGTCATTAGGCAGAGCAGCCAACAGATGGCACACAGACAGCAGAGCTGGGGACAGGTAAGCAGAGACAGACTGGCGGAGACAGGGGGTCTCAGGTAAGTTTGTTGAGTTTTTGTTTGGCAACATTATGAAAGGTTTTCTCATTTTTAGACTTGTAAAATAGGGACATAATTGGACAATGCCATGGATACCCCCACTCTCAACTTAAACTGGTGACTGAACCAAGATTTGTTTAAGGCAATGGTATTGCTGTTGTGATTAATTGTGTAGTTTTGGGTACCGGTAGTTATGGTTCCTTAATATACATTTACCATATTACAACGTAGGCTATGTGTTACAGCACTACTTTTGGTGTCCCCCTCAGGAATTGCTCTTGAGAATTTCATGTAATTGTCCCCTCGAAAGTTGATATCAGATTTTCGCCCCTGAGGTTGTGAAGTTCACAAACCTTCACTTACCTCAGGCTCTAAAATAAGATCATCACAGATTTTTAATATTTAGGGATAAAAAGCTAGTCAATTGGGAGTCACACAAAATAGAAAAATGTTTCTGTTACAATTGTTTTGTGTTAGTTAACTTTTGGGGTCAATTTGACTGCAAACATAAAAGGCATCATAAAATGTCAACATAATATGAGGGTTGAAGAATGTTATACAGTTGAAGTCAGAAGTTTACATACACTTGGGTTGAAGTCATTAAAACTCATTTTTAACCACAACACAGATTTCATGTTAGCAAACTATAGTGTTGGCAAGTCAGTTAGGACATCTACTTTGTGTATGACACTAGTAATTAGACACTAGGAAGTCATGCCTTAACCTCCTGATGTCTGTGACCCAACAACATCAAATGACTCTTGATATCTTATTTTCTGGTACTCCTCTTACAAGCGATACTATAACGTCTCTGCATTGAATGGATCTCTATGGGAATTTGGGGGTGGGACTAGATTTAGCTGTAAATTATGCTGGAACAGTATGGAATACATGATTGGTAAAATGGCTGTAAGTCATCAAGGGTCTGAGGTATCAAACAAGCCTCAAACCATCACTCTCCTGCCAGATATGCAGTAGATATGGATGGATCACTTTAAGGGTTGTTTCTCCTGACAAATGTTCCAATTGAACTCTATGGAAAAATAAGTCAGGAGAAGAAACCCTTCAAGTTATCCATCCATATCTACTGTATTTCTGGCAGCAGAGTGAAGATTTAAGGCTTTGATACGTCAGATCCTTGATGACTTAGAGCCATTTAGCCAACCATGTGTTTCCATACTTTTCCAGTGTAATTTACAGCTAAATCTAGTCCTACCCCCCCAATTCCCATAGAGATCCATTCAAATGCAGAGACATTATAGTATCGCTTGTAAGAGTACCAGAAAATAAGATATCAAGAGTCTTTTGATGTTGTTGGGTCACAGACATCAGGACGTCATGGCATGCAAAGGATATGCGACCAAATATAAAAAATTTAAAGGCTCAGTCAACTTAGTGTTTGCTAACTTCTGACCCACTGGAATTGTGATATAGTGAATTAAAAGTGAAATAATCTGTCTGTAAAAAATTGTTGGAAAAATTACTTGTGTCATGCACAAAGTAGATGTCCTAACTGACTTGCCAATACGATAGTTTGCGAACATGAAATCTGTGGAGTGGTTAAAAATGAGTTTTAATGACTTCAACCTAAGTGTATGTAAACTTCCGACTTCAACTGTATTTAGAAAGCAAAGGTATACCACCAGTAAAATTCAAAAAGAGAGTAAAAACAGAAAGAGAAAACTTATTGATGACAATATTTGGAATATTTCTCCTCTTTAGCTTGTTCTAACATTGGCTTTGGAGAAAAGAAAAAAGAAAAGTTGGCTAGATATGATAATGTAGCTATCATGCAGATATTCATTGGTGATTCACGATTGTATTCAGCTATATTTTGGATTAATAGACAAATAATAATTAAATTATTTGCAATTTGGGGCTCCATTAGGTGACCAGTTGTAATTTCCTCTTTTATGGCCATGGCACGAGGCAGCAATAGGCCAGAACGCTCCAATATAAACAACGAAATAAACTTGCGGGGCTGCTGGAAGGCTTGTTCAGTTAAGCCCCCACACTGTGGTGCATGGATGAGCCTCACAGCCTCCGATCTAATCCGGACCGTGTGTAGTGCTGACTGTGGCCCGTAGCTCCACAGGGTGATACACAATTGATGCCTAGGGTATGGGAGGGTTCTGTCGGACAGGGATCTGCGTTTCATTGCTCTTGGGGAACCCCTGCTGGCTGATAAGGGCGCTTGTTAGACTGAATGCGAATGCCGCATATGAAAGGTCCCTCCTCTGACGCTGCTCTGTGCGAGCTTAGCTGCGGTCTGTGACGTGAAAACAAGCAGCTGTAGGGCTGTAGGCCAGCACGTATTTCGGTGGAGAACCGTGGGTGTCCCAGCTCTCCTGAATTGGGAGGGTGGTTGGATCATGACGGCGGTTGCAGACAGTTGGACATCGCAGATTGGGGTGGGAATTGGGATGTGCATCAATGCTTCCGCTCCAAACCACAGCTGCTCCATTCAGGGTTCCCGTTCAGGGAAGTTTGTTATCCAATCAGCAGCGAGCTTTCTGTAAGGCACTGTGCAGCACGTTCTCTAAATCAAAGCTGTTGTATAATGCGGAATGGTCTTGTATATTTCTTGTATGTCATTATTTTTGAAAGCTGTTAAAGAGATAAGCATGCTGGAGAGAGAGAACTTGCATAAGACCAACATCCAGGCATGTTCATGTGTTTTAGACCATGAGATCAAGACTGTATTGAACATGCATTAATGCAAGTGTCAATATCCAAAAAGATTTGCTCCTGATTTACCGATTACCTTATGCCCTGCACTTCTGTGTTCTTTGTCTCTGATGGCGTGCCAGATCTTGGAGATTCTGGAGGAACTGACAAACGAAGAATTTAATAAGTTTAAATTTTTTTTGTTCAACGAAGAAGAATGTGGATCCATTCCACAGGGAAAACTGGAGGGAGGAAGTGTGACAGATGTTGTCACATTGATGAATAAATTATACGGTCATAACATTGTGGAGCGCACACTGCAGATCTTAAAGAAAATTCACAAAAATGACCTCATTCAGAGATGGGAGAGCAATCCTAAAAATAGTAAGATGCATTATTGTTTGTTTATTTATACAGTGTAAAAAGAATAGTTATAAGAATACTTAATTTGAAAAGTTACAGGTCCTTTCTTGAAGCAGGTCTACAGATATCTGTCCTGTGGAGGTATGTCCCATTCATCTTATAGAACTGGGATAAGCACGTGCCTGTTCACTGGTATCTGAGCCCGACATTCCACACAACACTATCTCCTTTCACAAAATACAGTGGAGCTCAAGTCGGATTAAACCCTCCAGACTACAGTTGCCCCATTCAGGTCCCCCCCCCCTCCAGACCACAGCTGCCCCATTCAGGGCTCCCCTCCAGACTACAGCTGCCTCATTCAGGGTTCCCCTCCAGATCACAGCTGCCCCATTCAGGGCTCCCCTCCAGACCACAGCTGCCCCATTCAGGGCTCCCCTCCAGACCACAGCTGCCCCATTCAGCGTTCCCCTCCAGACTACAGCTGCCCCATTCAGGGTTCCCCTCCAGACCCCACAGCTGCGCCATTCAGGGTTCCCCTCCAGACTACAGTTGCCCCATTCAGGTCCCCCCCCTCCAGACCACAGCTGCCCCATTCAGGGTTCCCCTCCAGACTACAGCTGCCTCATTCAGGGTTCCCCTCCAGACCACAGCTGCCCCATTCAGGGCTCCCCTCCAGACCACAGCTGCCCCATTCAGGGCTCCCCTCCAGACCACAGCTGCCCCATTCAGCGTTCCCCTCCAGACTACAGCTGCCCCATTCAGGGTTCCCCTCCAGACCCCACAGCTGTGCCATTCAGGGTTCCCCTCCGGACCACAGCTGCCCCATTCAGGGTTCCCCTACAGACCCCACAGCTGCGCCATTCAGGGTTCCCCTCCAGACTACAGCTGCCTCATTCAGGGTTCCCCTCCAGACCACAGCTGCCCCATTCAGGGCTCCCCTCCAGACCACAGCTGCCCCATTCAGCGTTCCCCTCCAGACTACAGCTGCCCCATTCAGGGTTCCCCTCCAGACCCCACAGCTGCGCCATTCAGGGTTCCCCTCCAGACTACAGTTGCCCCATTCAGGTCCCCCCCCCTCCAGACCACAGCTGCCCCATTCAGGGTTCCCCTCCAGACTACAGCTGCCTCATTCAGGATTCCCCTCCAGACCACAGCTGCCCCATTCAGGGCTCCCCTCCAGACCACAGCTGCCCCATTCAGGGCTCCCCTCCAGACCACAGCTGCCCCATTCAGCGTTCCCCTCCAGACTACAGCTGCCCCATTCAGGGTTCCCCTCCAGACCCCACAGCTGTGCCATTCAGGGTTCCCCTCCGGACCACAGCTGCCCCATTCAGGGTTCCCCTACAGACCCCACAGCTGCGCCATTCAGGGTTCCCCTCCAGACCACAGCTGCCCCATTCAGGGTTCCCCTCCAGACTACAGCTGCCCCATTCAGGGTTCTCCTCCAGACTACAGCTGCCTCATTCAGGGTTCCCCTCCAGACCCCACAGCTGCCCCATTCAGGGTTCCCCTCCAGACCCCACAGCTGCGCCATTCAGGGTTCCCCTCCGGACCACAGCTGCCCCTTTCAGGGTTCCCCTCCAGACCCCACAGCTGCGCCATTCAGGGTTCCCCTCCAGACCACAGCTGCCCCATTCAGGGTTCCCCTCCAAACCACAGCTGCCCCAATCAGGGTTCCCCTCCAAACCACAGCTGCCCCATTCAGGGTTCAATTAATTGTGTTATTGTTGTTCTCTAAATCAAGGCTGTTGTATAATGTTGAATAATCTTTTATGTCTTTGTTTATTTTTAAAAGCTGTTTAAGAGATATTTCACTTTAGTATAACAAGTAATTTTGTTAATTTTTTACACAATGTATTTGCATCGCGGGAATACTAGCAACATCAGCTGTCCCTGTTGACCATTAAAGTGATACTGCAGTCAAAAACCGACTTTTCCCGTTGAAAACCGATGTTTTGGGTTAGATTATGATCATACACAACTGTATGTCCGAAAATCTCATGTTTAGTCAAAATAGTTACGCTGGTTTCCGGGGATTTGTGACGTAACGAGATCCTTAACATAAAAATGGGTGGAGTTGAGGTGATCCTAGGGGTGGTCTCGGCTGGGCACATGGTATAAAAGCAGAGACCAACTTTTTTTTTTTTTCCCCTCTTTGAGACTGGAGATCCTTGTACTGCTAACTAGTTAGTTCAAGTTCAAATGCGAATTGCTTTCTATTACTGCTAACGTTAATATTACGACTTATATCGAGCTACTAAGGCTACGTTAACACTGCAGGCCTTAGTGCTCAATTCCGATTTATTGCTCAGATCAGATTTTTTTTGTTTGGCTGTTCACATAAATTTTTTTATGTGGCCCATATATGATTCCAGTGTGAACCGATTGCTCTGCTCAAATCACCCGTGCAAATTAACAAAAGACATAGCGCCTGTTACACAGCCTGCAGAAATAAACAACAACAAAAAGGAAGTCATCAAAGTCACAGCTTCTGCGTTAATTTTAAAGTTGATGTGCAGTGGAGCAAATGATAAGGGTGAGGAGGCGGGGGGGGGCCTAGCTTTTTGTGCTGCCATGGCTGCTACTTCTGTGCAGAGGAACTTGTGAATGCGAGATCTGAGCCAGGAATGGGGGGACCGTGACATGGGCGGTTTCAGTGAAACTCAAGCAAGGCATGGAATTAACCTCGCCCACTCACCTGGGCGAGTGATTCTGAGGACGGGCGAGTTAAGAAAATGGAGCGCTCGGCCACTTGGCTAGTGAGACCAGTCGATATAACATTTATAAAACGGATAGTTCCGGGATGCAGATTCGCCAATACAGCGTTCCAGCCGTGTTAAAATACACAGTATAAAAAAGCTATCACACGACACATCTGTTCAACTTCATGTGTAACGTTAGGCTATAGCCCAACATCACTGCGCACCCTTAGATTAAACTATTGACACATTATTGGACCGACAACCATTAACGTTCGGAAAGCAGCTACATGAGAAAACCGTGAATAATAAATACCGTGCAACAAACCAAGACAATAATATGGACAGTTCTAACATTATTTTAAATCACAAAACGGTTAATGCAGCTGTCCGCGAATGATATAAAAACGTAGCCTACGACTTATTATGGTGTAGGCTATCGTTTGTGCCCAAAAAAATCCACTGCTTTGCATATTTACCACTTATCTAAAATGACAACACATGATAATATAATGTGAATGTGTTGATAACCTAACTAGCCCGTGCGCTATGTTCTAATGGTGTATTCAAATTATCTCGGAAGTCGGAATATTTCTGATTAACGAGAAGAAAAAACTATTATTGTCATGTTCTTTCGTGATGTTGTCATGTTTTTTCGTGAACTGCCCCCTTAACGGTCTGCAAGGACAGCTCATGTTGCTAGAATTCACACAATACAAATACAATGGGGTAGGCTCCACAAAATTGCTTTTGTTATACCAAAGTGAAATATCCCTTTAAGAAAAAAGGAAACCCCTTCAAGTTTTCCCATCAGACCTCAGACCTGGGTCAAATGCATATGGTCTTTAGATTCTGAGACTATTTGAAACTCCTGCAGATCTCTGAAAATATTCAGTGAAATACATGACGAACTAAAATGTACAATATCAGAAGATAATTGGTTCTGAATATGGTAAAATGGTTAGTAATCTGCATGAATTTTACTGGTATCTAATGGATTAAAGTATTTTGCATAAATATTTGACCTAGATCTGCTTTCACTCTGAATAGGAGAGGACCACAGAGAGCCGGCACCTACTGATAACAAAGGTAAGGAAGGAGTTGTCATTCTTTACGTGTAATCAATGCACTTATAATAAATACAGTGCCCTCCACTATTATTGGCACCCCTGGTAAAGATGAGTAAAAAGAGTTATAAAAAATTCACCATTTTGTGAATTAGCTTAATCTCACACTGAAAAAATGAGAAAACTCCAACCATTAATTGAAGTAAATTTATTATGAGAAAAAAAATCCCTCATCAAGAAATAATAATTTTTAACAAAACCACATGTGCCACAATTATTGGCACCCCTGCATTTATATATAGAATAAAGTAATCATTTTTAATATTTGGTCGCATATCCTTTGCATGCCATGACTTCCTGATGTCTGTGACACAACAACATCAAAGGACTCTTGATATCTTATTTTCTGGTACTCTTACAAGCGATACTATAACGTCTCTGCATTTCAATGGATCTCTTTGGGAATTGGGGGGTGGGACTAGATTTAGCTGTAAATTATGCTGGAACAGTATGGAATACATGGTTGGTAAAATGGCTATACTGTATGTCATCAAGGGTCTGAGGTATCAAACAAGCCTTAAACCATCACTCTGCTGCCAGATATGCAGTAGATATGGATGGATCACTTTAAGGGTTGTTTCTCCCAGAAAATATTACACAAAACCCTTTATTCATTCTCAAATGTACAGCATCCTTTACATAGAGTAAAACATTGAAACATTTTTTTTATTTTTAATAAGTGTTCCGTTTTGGTGAACTCCACCCAAGAGCCAGAACTGAGTCTTGCATCTATAACCTGATTCATGTTGGCTAGCATTTTGCAAGATCCATGGGAAGTGTTTTTCTCAAATCACAAATTAATTCAAACAAATTGATATTAAAGCTGTAATATGTAATTTCTAATTTTTTGGTGGATTTGGCGACATCTTTGGTGACTAGTTTGTTTTCACACTCCAAATACCAGAGTTCCATTCGAAACAAAGCTACACGCCCAAACAAAGTGCCACGGTTCATTGGTTTGCTTGGGGGTGCAGCACTAGGAGCACATTGAGGGGTTCATTGGTTTGCTTGGGGGTGTAGTACGAGGAGCACATTGAGGGGTTAGTTGGTTTTCTTGAGGGTGTAGCACTAGGAGCACATTGAGGGGTTCATTGGTTTGCTTGGGGGTGTAGAACTAGGAGCACATTGAGGGGTTAGTTGGTTTGCTTGGGGGTGTAGCACTAAGAGCACATTGAGGGGTTCATTGGTTTGCTTGGGGGTGTAGAACTAGGAGCACATTGAGGGGTTCATTGGTTTGCTTGGGGGTGTAGCATTAGGAGCACATTGAGGGGTTCATTGGTTTGCTTGGGGGTGTAGCACTAAGAGCACATTGAGGGGTTCATTGGTTTGCTTGGGGGTGTAGCACTAGGAGCACATTGAGGGGTTCATTGGTTTGCTTGGGGGTGTAGCATTAGGAGCACATTGAGGGGTTCATTGGTTTGCTTGGGGGTGTAGCATTAGGAGCACATTGAGGGGTTCATTGGTTTGCTTGGGGGTGTAGCATTAGGAGCACATTCAGGGGTTCATTGGTTTGCTTGGGGGTGTAGCACTAAGAGCACATTGAGGGGTTCATTGGTTTGCTTTGGTGCAGCATTAGGAGCACATTGAAGGGTCAAATTACTAAAGGTTTGCGTGTACAAAAACACATGTAAAACTGTTACCACCTGCAAAAAAAATTGTCTGAGGTGATCAACTAAAGAGGTGTAAAGAGGATTGCGTGTGCTAAAATTGAAATATACGTTAATTTCTCATTTTTGCAGGTTAGCCTGAAAGGAATGCCCATTTATGCATATTCAATGTTATTTTGCAAAATAGTGGGAGGTGGTCATGCAAATGCATAACTGTAAAGTGATTTACTAAGCCCGAAAAGAAGTTTGAGAAAGGTATTTGCTGGTGCATTTTAGTACAAATAGAAAGCGGGTATTAAAAGACATCGATAAGATCGATAAGATGACGGTTGTCATTGTAACAAGACACGTACGGGTGTGTTTGGAATATCCATGACTGAACATTCTGAATGATTGCGTAACAATGGGGGCTAATTAACTGGCCCATTCTAGTTAACGCTCAAAATACAGAAGAAGAGGAATTTGTGGATAGCCTACAGAGGCTACATTATGAACAGTAAGAATATCTTTTTAAATCATGAAGCATCGTGTTACAGAATGCAAGAGTAACTATTATTTGAATCAAACAAGCAATACGACATCTATTATAACAAACAGTGAATAACAAGCAAATGAAAACTTTATAAAAAATAAAACCCATGATCTAATGGAAATGTGATTTTATGTGACACTTACGGCGCAAGTGGGCTTAGTGCTAGTAAGCATAGTTATGATCGTTTCAGTCCTGACAAATATCTGTAACTCTTGGCAGAAACTAAGAGACATCCAGCGAAACAGTTCATAATAAACCCACCAGCTCGTTCAGTGTAACAGTAGCCTATACTTACACTGTAAAAAAATACCATAAAAACTGCAACAATGCTGCCAATCTTTTCACCATTTTCTTACAGTATAACCATTCCAAACACGCGGAATCTCATTTAAATATGGCTGTTTGCGGCTGGAGTAATTTACATAATGACTTAGTTGATCACCTGCAAAGTGTGAAATTATAGCGCGTGCAAATACTTTGGCTGCACCAAAATAACACCTTATTTGGTATCTTCGTAAGTTGACCCCCAAGTGGAGGCACTTAGTGCACATGAACTGTGATAAAAGTGGAGGCCAGCTGAATTTGATTGGATGGCCTTAATGCATCTGACACACCGTCAGACATAGATCATACAGTGAAGGGTATCTTACCACAGACTTTTTTTTGTACAAAACCACTTCACAATGAGTCATGTAAGCCAAGTAGGTTTAAGCTTCTTATTGTTGTGCTCAGATGTAATACAACCATGAAAGGTTTAACACTCGTTTTCCTCTCTTCAGATGAATCCATAAAAAGAGCCCAGCAGGCACTGAAAACCCATCTGAAGAAGTTTCAATTTGTACGTGAAGGTTTAGCAAAGCAGGGCTGCCGAACCCTCCTGAATGAGATCTATAAAGAGCTCTACATCACAGAGGGGAGTGGGGGGGTCAATAATGAACATGAGGTCAGACAGATTGAGATGGCATCCAAGAGACAAACCACACAGGAGACTGCAATCCCCTGCAATGACATCTTCAAGCCTTTACCTGGAAAGGAGCAACCCAGAACCGTGCTTACAATGGGCATCGCTGGCATTGGGAAAACCGTCTCTGTGCAGAAGTTTATTATGGACTGGGCAGAAGGAAAAGCCAATCAGGACATTGATTTCATCTTCACTCTTCCTTTCAGAGATCTGAATCTGAACAAGGAGAGAGAATTCAGTCTGATGCAACTTCTGCAGCACTACTTTCCAAAACTGAAAGAGATCAAAAGTGTTGAAAGTGATGATGTCAAAGTTGTGTTTATCTTTGATGGTCTGGATGAGTGTCGACTTCCTCTAGATTTCCAGAGCAATGAGATGTGCTATGATATAACAGAGCCATCATCAGTGGATGTGCTGCTGACTAACCTCATTCAGGGGATTCTGCTTCCCTCTGCTCTCCTCTGGATCACCTCTCAACCAGCAGCAGCCAATCAGATTCCATTGCCGTGCATCGACCGAGTGACAGAGGTACGAGGGTTCAATGACCGACAGAAGGAGGAGTACTTTAGGAAGAAAATCAAAGATCAGGACCTGGCCAGCAGAATTATCGCACACATAAAGTCATCCAGGAGTCTCTACATCATGTGTCACATACCAGTCTTCTGCTGGATTTCTGCTACTGTTCTGGAGACAATGTTGGGTAAAGTAAAGGGTGGAGATCTGCCCAAAAGTCTGACTGAAATGTACACACACTTCCTGCTCATTCAGACTACTCTGAATAATCGGAAGTATCATGGCACCAATGAGACAGACTCAAAGAACATATCAGAGTCAGATACAGAAATCATCCTGAGACTGGGGAAGCTGGCTTTTCTACAGCTGGAAAAGGGCAATCTGATATTCTATGAAGAGGACCTGAGAGAGAGCGGCATTGATGTCAATGAAGCTTCAGTGTACTCTAGGATATGCACAGAGATCTTTAAAGAGGAGGAGTGTGGGGTGGATGAGGAGAAGGTCTACTCCTTTGTGCATCGGAGCATTCAGGAGTATCTGGCTGCCTTGTTTGTGTTTCATTCATGTGTAAATAAGAACAGAAATGTACTCACAGCAGAAGAATCAAAACCTCACAGTGACAGAGTGCAGCTGTCTGAGGTACACTTGCATGCAGTGGATCAGGCCTTACAGAGTAAGAATGGACACCTGGACCTTTTCCTCCGATTCCTTCTCGGCCTCTCTGTGGACTCCATTCAGACTCTCTTGGGAGGACTACTGACACAGACAGGAAGCAGATCACCTGTACCAGACCCACAGACAGGAAGCAGATCACCTGTACCAGACCCACAGACACAGACCGAAAGCAGATCAGAGAGCATTGAGAAAACAGTCCAGTACATTAAGGAGGAGATCAGAAAGGAATCTTCAGCAGAGAGAACCATCAATCTGTTTCACTGTCTCAATGAACTGAATGACAACTCTCTAGTGGAGGAAATCCAGAATTCCCTGAGATCAGGAAAACTTTCTGATGAAGAGCTGGAACCACAACAATGTTCAGCTCTGGCCTTTGTGTTACTGATGTCAGAGGAGATCCTGGATGAGTTTGACTTGAAGACCTACAACACATCAGAAGCAAGTCGTCAGAGACTGGTACCATTAGTCAGGAACTGCAGGAAGGCCATGTGAGTATTATGTCATGAATAATGTAGATTATTGGCAGCATATTTTCATAACACTTTCTATTTCTATTGTAATAATGTGCAACAAAACTGTTGTGCAAGATTTCTGAGTCAAGCTGTTTTGACAGATTGTGCATTTAATGAATACAGAAAACATGTACAGTGGTGTTCAAATAAATAGCAGTACAACATCAGTAACCTGATGAACCAGTTATTAGTAGTAGTGATATTTCTGCATGGCAAATAATTTACTTGTAGATGTAGTAGTGTAATAGAAAAACAACAGACCCAACTGTCATGACATGCACGCTGCTTGTTCTGAGTAATTGACTCATTCATTGAAAGGGGCGTGTTCAAAATAATAGCAGTGTGGAGTTTAATTAGAGAATTCATTCATTCTGTGAAAAAAAACAGGTCAAACAGGTATTCCACAGGTAAACAGGTGATGCCATTATGATTCTGTATAAAAGGATATCAAAAGACTGCTGATATCTTATTTCCAGGTACTCTTAGAAGCAATACTATAACCTCTCTGCATTTGAATGGATCTCTATGGGAATTGGGGGGTGGGACTAGATTAAGCTGTAAATTACACAGGAATAGTATGGAACCCATGGTTGGCTAAATGGCTGTAAGTCAACAAGGGTCTGAGGTATCAAACGAGCCTCAAACCATCACTCTGCTGCCAGATATGCAGTAGATATGGATGGATCACTTGAAGGGTTGTTTCTCCTGACAAATTTTTGGAACTCTATGGAAAAATAAGTCAGGAGAAGAAACCCTTCAAGTTATCCATCCATATCTACTGTATTTCTGGCAGCAGAGTGATGGTTTATTTGAAAAATGAAATAATCTCTGCAGTTGCAGGCAGTTGCAGCATAGATAATTGGGAAAGGTCAAGGAAAGAGTTGATCGTGGTATTTACACTGCTGTAATAATTATAATTTAAAAATCAGAACGCCAATTGGCGTCGGCGATGGCGCTTCTAGTGTTAACATAATACAACCACGACTGTCACCAAAATACATCACCGGAAATCACATAGGCCTATCTATGAGCCAGCCAGATGAATGGCTAGCTAGCCACAGAACAGAACAGGTGCGATAATAACAAATATTGCATAAACCTCATTAGTGCACTGACCGGAATACAACCACAAATTAAATAACCAAATAGCCTAGAGTTTGTCACAATTCAGAACTCCCTGCCTCGCTCACAGAGGCTGCAATCATAACCATGCCACAGCGGGCCCCAGAGTAAATTTAAAAAATGAACCCGTATAGGACTACCTTATCGTTTGATGTACCGGTTAGTTCAGAAGCCGGTGGCAGTGAAGGTCCCTTCAGGAGTGGAGGGGGCTGTGGAGCCTGCATGTCCACGTTAGCATGCAGGCTAGCATGACACTCACGGGATGTCGTTGCTGTGGCCGTTTCTCCTTCACTGCCAGGGCCCGAAAACGTCTCATGACGATCCTGCGAGTGCGAAGTATCTTCCACTTCCAGACGTGGTTTTTTAAGAAAACAGGTCAATGATAGCTGTTTAGCCATAGTTGGCTCATACTAGGCTGCTACTGTACATGAAACTCAGACCGAATTGGCACGCAAGTTCGTAATGTAGCCTAAACAAACGTAAGAGAATTTCTGCTATGAAAGTGCCGTGTCATCACATAGTAACGAACATAGCAATGGGCCAATGGAGACAAACAATCACATCCAGCGTTTTCTCCAGTTGGTTTCAATAGCATCTCCACACTTTTTAGAGATTATTAATACATAACGATTCCCCAAGACAAAATAATTCACATTTAAGGTACAGTAATTATGAATCTGAATGGGTGGGCAAGCTGTCAATCTGGGCGGGCCTGGGCCCACCCAGGCCCGCCCATAGATCCGCGACTGTAGCACAGACATCTTACTTAGAACATTACAGACCTTGAAATCTCAATTTAAATCTTAATCACTGAACACTATCAGTGTGTTAAATTTCAAATATTACATGTTTTATTTTACCTAATACTATTATGATATAATATATCAACTATGCTTTTGCAGACTGAACAGCTGTTACCTCACAGAGAAGTCCTGTGATATTGTGGTCTCAGCTCTCCAGTTATCAAACTCACCCCTGAGAGATCTGGACCTCAGCTGCAATAACCTGGGAGATTCAGGAGTGAAGCTGCTCTGTGCTGGACTGATGAGTCCGAACTGTAAACTGCAGAGACTGGGGTGAGTAGTACTGTGTGATATTAACTAAACAGAATCAGTGATTATATCTCTATGCAGAGAAATATAAAAATCTCTTTCTCTCTCTGTTTACTCCTCTTTCCACAAGCATTCTTCATTCAGAATTAATTGTGGAATGTGCTGCAAATTAGTTTTTGTTTGTTGAAAATGTTCATTTTGCTTAGACTCTTTGTTCTTTTTAAACCCGTTTTGTTTAGTTATGGTATAACAGCCGAAGAATAGAGTTAAAAATTCAGTTAAAGGTATTTAACGGAGGCTCAGTGGTAAAAGCGCAGACTTTCAGTCTGTGCAGTTACACACTGAGGAACGGGGTTCGCACCCCTGGTCCTGCTAGTATAGCCGGTGCCTTGAGGGAGTGGCAATTGGGCGGCTGGAGGGAGGGACTCGGCGGGGGAAAATCGTTGCACACAAGCGGCCCCGGGCGAGATGGAATTGCGGTCAAAAGTTAGTCACGCCTTCCTACTACCAGCTGACGGGGCTGTGTAGCAGTGAATTCTCAAGCGGTTGCTACATGGGGAATTGAATAACATAGGGTTACAATTGGTTACCAAATTGGGAGAAAACAGGGAAAAAAAATCTGAAATTAAATTCAGCTAAAATGGAGAAGTTTAAATTAATCTGTTTTTTGAACCGTATTTAAAAATTCTTATGCACGACGAATCCCCAGGACTGTAGGCTATTTGAAAAACAATAAATGCAGTATTCACTGGACAACTTTTAGAACTTTTTTCAGTCAAAGCCATTCCATTTACTTAGTCTATAGATGAAGAGAGCTGTATTATAATGTTCCACTTGTCTCATGATCCAGACATCTGGAGCTCATTTTCAGCACTCCAAATGTCCGACTGCAGTGCGTGTTTTCGGGAATTTTCCATTGAATGACAATTCACGCATTAAGGCCAGTTTATAGTCCAGCGACAGTGTCACTCAACTGAAATCGCAGGACATTCATGAACATTCTATTGTCGCCCTAAATACACTGTGATCGTTGTCGTTTGCAAAAAGTATAAACGCACTCCAGCGAAAGTTTACACTCAGGGGACAATGGAGGAAGAAGCAGCTGTAATAGGCTACATCTCATTATGTCTCCTGCTTTTAAAAAAAATAAACTTTATAAATGTAAATTTCGAGGGCACCGTATTGTTTGAAATATCATTCACCATGTGTCTTTCATACAGTTGTAGGCTATGTGGGTTTTGGACGAGGTAGCAAATAATAAAACGTTTGTAATTAAACCTCAACATTGATGCAACTCCTTATATTGCTGTTATCTAACGTCATTTAGTAGGCAAACATGGAGGGCATATGTTAGGGATACAAGACGCGTCGCCACTCGTTGGGGGAGCAGCCGGCAATTCTCTTGTTAGAGTTTCAAGGATGTGGAGTAGGCTAGCCTTCACTCGCTACATGAGAATGCCACTGAGCGGATCAAATGGGCTACTGTCACTCGTTGCACAAAGTTTGTGCAACACAGGCAAACGCATAGCCTAGGCTACTGCTAATAATATGAGAGCTAAATCTAAGTTACTGTTTAATGCATTCGCAGGCGTAGCCTACATAAATGCCTGCTAGCAACAAATGTGTCTTTGTAACCATTCACAATACAGACTAATAGTATATTGGTAACTTGTAACTTTGTAAGTGAGCTGCTTCCGGTTTTGGATTGCATCTCAGCACGGTCTAGCTCAACATCAATTGGTGAAATTACATTGTTATTAATAATATTAATATTTGTAAATTGTGCTAATGTATAATGCTATTCACATGCTTGCTAGGTAGGTATGCCATGGATAGGTAGGCTACCCCATGACCGCACTTAAGTTTTCCAACAAAAAATAAATCTGTCAGCGTCCATTGTAGGCTACAAACAGCTTATGTGCTAGCTAGTTGTTATAATTTAATTTTTTTGCTAACTAGTAAGTTGACAGCTCGAGCGAAGGCTCCATTGTCAGAGACAAACGTTATCGCAACAACAGAGGCAGTGACAGGGTCAAAGTTGAATTTATTTTAAGTCTGAGCGACATCTTCGGCGATCGCTGCAGCGACCATAGCACAACACGACAGTCGCCCGAAGTATTAACCAAATGTTGGTGCGACCGGCAGCATCCATCACACGTCGTCAGTCGCAGCAACACTTTGTGGCTGGACTATAAACTGCCCTTTAGGTGTGAATGCCAATTTGCGCATTAGGCATGATATGGATCCCTATCAGCAAAGTTTTTAATGGATAGCCATTGTCCCCTAACAGAAGATCCCCCCCAGGAAGTGTGAGGGGGAGCCCTAGCAGAGGATCAGGCGCGACAGAAAGGGTGTCTAAAAGTGAATTCCGAAACGGAATCCACCACAAACATGAACGCTTGTCCGTGAGGAGGGTAGAGGTATTAAAACGGAGGAGAAATAATAGCAACCCTGAAACCGAGGGGCGAGTACACTCATAGGCTTGAGTGTGAAATTAAAAATAGAGGGAAATAATCTCTCACTCCTGAAGCTGGAGCACAAATAGAGAGACGATGGTAGAAAATAAAACAGAAGCGGCGCTCCCACTTCTAAAAATAGTTTGAGTTTGATTTTGGTCAGGCAGAAAAATGAATTTTGTTGTTTATTTGAAAAATGAAATAATCTCTGCAGTTGCAGGCAGTTGCAGCATAGATAATTGGGAAACGTCAAGGAAAGAGTTGATCGTGGCATTTACACTGCTGTAATAATTATAATTTAAAAATCACAACGCCAATTGGCGTCGGCGATGGCACTTCTAGTGTTAACATAATACAGCCACGACTGTCACCAAAATACATCACCGGAGATCACATAGGCCTATCTATGAGCCAGCCAGATGAATGGCTAGCTAGCCACAGAACAGAACAGGTGCGATAATAACAAATATTGCATAAACCTCATTAGTGCACTGACCGGAATACAACCACAAATTAAATAACCAAATAGCCTAGAGTTTGTCACAATTCAGAACTCCCTGCCTCGCTCACAGAGGCTGCAATCATAACCATGCCACAGCGGGCCCCAGAGTAAATAAAAAAAATGAACCCGTATAGGACTACCTTATCGGTTGATGTACCGGTTAGTTCAGAAGCCGGTGGCAGTGAAGGTCCCTTCAGGAGTGGAGGGGGCTGTGGAGCCTGCATGTCCACGTTAGCATGCAGGCTAGCATGACACTCACGGGATGTCGTTGCTGTGGCCGTTTCTCCTTCACTGCCAGGGCCCGAAAACGTCTCATGACGATCCTGCGAGTGCGAAGTATCTTCCACTTCCAGACGTGGTTTTTTAAGAAAACAGGTCAATGATAGCTGTTTAGCCATAGTTGGCTCATACTAGGCTGCTACTGTACATGAAACTCAGACCGAATTGGCACGCAAGTTCGTAATGTAGCCTAAACAAACGTAAGAGAATTTCTGCTATGAAAGTGCCGTGTCATCACATAGTAACGAACATAGCAATGGGCCAATGGAGACAAACAATCACATCCAGCGTTTTCTCCAGTTGGTTTCAATAGCATCTCCACACTTTTTAGAGATTATTAATACATAACGATTCCCCAAGACAAAATAATTCACATTTAAGGTACAGTAATTATGAATCTGAATGGGTGGGCAAGCTGTCAATCTGGGCGGGCCTGGGCCCACCCAGGCCCGCCCATAGATCCGCGACTGTAGCACAGACATCTTACTTAGAACATTACAGACCTTGAAATCTCAATTTAAATCTTAATCACTGAACACTATCAGTGTGTTAAATTTCAAATATTACATGTTTTATTTTACCTAATACTATTATGATATAATATATCAACTATGCTTTTGCAGACTGAACAGCTGTTACCTCACAGAGAAGTCCTGTGATATTGTGGTCTCAGCTCTCCAGTTATCAAACTCACCCCTGAGAGATCTGGACCTCAGCTGCAATAACCTGGGAGATTCAGGAGTGAAGCTGCTCTGTGCTGGACTGATGAGTCCGAACTGTAAACTGCAGAGACTGGGGTGAGTAGTACTGTGTGATCTTAACTAAACAGAATCAGTGATTATATCTCTATGCAGAGAAATATAAAAATCTCTTTCTCTCTCTGTTTACTCCTCTTTCCACAAACATTCTTCATTCAGAATTAATTGTGGAATGTGCTGCAAATTAGTTTTTGTTTGTTGAAAATGTTCATTTTGCTTAGACTCTTTGTTCTTTTTAAACCCGTTTTGTTTAGTTATGGTATAACAGCCGAAGAATAGAGTTAAAAATTCAGTTAAAGGTATTTAACGGAGGCTCAGTGGTAAAAGCGCAGACTTTCAGTCTGTGCAGTTACACACTGAGGATCGGGGTTCGCACCCCTGGTCCTGCTAGTATAGCCGGTGCCTTGAGGGAGTGGCAATTGGGCGGCTGGGGGGAGGGACTCGGCGGGGGAAAATCGTTGCACACAAGCGGCCCCGGGCGAGATGGAATTGCGGTCAAAAGTTAGTCACGCCTTCCTACTACCAGCTGACGGGGCTGTGTAGCAGTGAATTCTCAAGCGGTTGCTACATGGGGAATTGAATAACATAGGGTTACAATTGGTTACCAAATTGGGAGAAAACAGGGAAAAAAATCTGAAATTAAATTCAGCTAAAATGGAGAAATTTAAATTAATCTGTTTTTTGAACCGTATTTAAAAATTCTTATGCACGACGAATCCCCAGGACTTTAGGCTATTTGAAAAACAATAAATGCAGTATTCACTGGACAACTTTTAGAACTTTTTTCAGTCAAAGCCATTCCATTTACTTAGTCTATAGATGAAGAGAGCTGTATTATAATGTTCCACTTGTCTCATGATCCAGACATCTGGAGCTCATTTTCAGCACTCCAAATGTCCGACTGCAGTGCGTGTTTTCGGGAATTTTCCATTGAATGACAATTCACGCATTAAGGCCAGTTTATAGTCCAGCGACAGTGTCACTCAACTGAAATCGCAGGACATTCATGAACATTCTATTGTCGCCCTAAATACACTGTGATCGTTGTCGTTTGCAAAAAGTATAAACGCACTCCAGCGAAAGTTTACACTCAGGGGACAATGGAGGAAGAAGCAGCTGTAATAGGCTACATCTCATTATGTCTCCTGCTTTTAAAAAAAATAAACTTTATAAATGTAAATTTCGAGGGCACCGTATTGTTTGAAATATCATTCACCATGTGTCTTTCATACAGTTGTAGGCTATGTGGGTATTGGACGAGGTAGCAAATAATAAAACGTTTGTAATTAAACCTCAACATTGATGCAACTCCTTATATTGCTGTTATCTAACATTATTTAGTAGGCAAACATGGAGGGCATATGTTAGGGATACAAGACGCGTCGCCACTCGTTGGGGGAGCAGCCGGCAATTCTTGTTAGAGTTTCAAGGATGTGGAGTAGGCTAGCCTTCACTCGCTACATGAGAATGCCACTGAGCGGATCAAATGGGCTACTGTCACTCGTTGCACAAAGTTTGTGCAACACAGGCAAACGCATAGCCTAGGCTACTGCTAATAATATGAGAGCTAAATCTAAGTTACTGTTTAATGCATTCGCAGGCGTAGCCTACATAAATGCCTGCTAGCAACAAATGTGTCTTTGTAACCATTCACAATACAGACTAATAGTATATTGGTAACTTGTAACTTTGTAAGTGAGCTGCTTCCGGTTTTGGATTGCATCTCAGCACGGTCTAGCTCAACATCAATTGGTGAAATTACATTGTTATTAATAATATTAATATTTGTAAATTGTGCTAATGTATAATGCTATTCACAAGGTATAATGCTATTCGCTAGGTAGGTAGGCTATGCCATGGATAGGTAGGCTACCCCATGACCGCACTTAAGTTTTCCAACAAAAAATAAATCTGTCAGCGTCCATTGTAGGCTACAAACAGCTTATGTGCTAGCTAGTTGTTATAATTTTATTTTTTTGCTAACTAGTAAGTTGACAGCTCGAGCGAAGGCTCCATTGTCAGAGACAAACGTTATCGCAACAACAGAGGCAGTGACAGGGTCAAAGTTGAATTTATTTTAAGTCTGAGCGACATCTTCGGCGATCGCTGCAGCGACCATAGCACAACACGACAGTCGCCCGAAGTATTAACCAAATGTTGGTGCGACCGGCAGCATCCATCACACGTCGTCAGTCGCAGCAACACTTTGTGGCTGGACTATAAACTGCCCTTAAAGGGCCGTTCACACTGCGGACGGTAGACGGCAGGACGAAACCGGATGTCATTGTTTTCAATGAGACAATGACGGCAAGACGGCAGTCGACGGCATAACCGCCGACGGCAGGACGAACTTGCCGTCGGAATAGAAAATAGTTCTATTTTTGCCGTCTACCGCTGCGGTAGGGTCACGTGCCGATCGAACGGAAGTGGTCCGTTTCAAAATGGATGACGACAAGTTTGTGGTAGAGATCGAGAGGTGGGAGGAAATTTGGAATTTAAAACTTAAAAAATACCGAGATATCAACAAAAAGGCTGCAGCATGGCGTGCTGTAAGCACAGAAATGGAGATTCCAGGTACACATTATTATTAGCTGTGTTTTCAGAAGCTTTTCTGTGTATGATTCGAGGTGTAACCAACAAGCTAGTGAAGCTAGCGAAGCTAGCTACCTAGACCAGCTGCCATTATAATATTGCAATCTGCAATTGTTTAAAAGTGATTAGAAAATAATTGAAATCGAGCGCTTATTTTGTGTTTTCTTTTTTTTCCAACGTAGGTAAAGTAGCGCAATAGCCAGAACTCGCTTTTTACCGCGGTCCATTTTGCAAAGGCGCTCTTTTGGTACACGGTAATCTGTTTGGCGTGCACCGTTAACATGGCAACGGATGTAAACAATGCGTCCGCACTTGTCACCGCGACGGACATTTCTGTACCGTCCTGCCGTCGTACCGTCTACCGTCCTGCCGTCTACCGCCCGCTGTGTGAACGCCGCATTAGGTGTGAATGCCAATTTGCGCATTAGGCATGATATGGATCCCTATCAGAAAAGTTTTTAATGGATAGCCATTGTCCCCTAACAGAAGATCCCCCCCAGGAAGTGTGAGGGGGAGCCCTAGCAGAGGATCAGGCGCGACAGAAAGGGTGTCTAAAAGTGAATTCCGAAACGGAATCCACCACAAACATGAACGCTTGTCCGTGAGGAGGGTAGAGGTATTAAAACGGAGGAGAAATAATAGCAACCCTGAAACCGAGGGGCGAGTACACTCATAGGCTTGAGTGTGAAATTAAAAATAGAGGGAAATAATCTCTCACTCCTGAAGCTGGAGCACAAATAGAGAGACGATGGTAGAAAATAAAACAGAAGCGGCGCTCCCACTTCTAAAAATAGTTTGAGTTTGATTTTGGTCACGCAGAAAAATGAATTTTGTTGTTTATTTGAAAAATGAAATAATCTCTGCAGTTGCAGCATAGATAATTGGGAAACGTCAAGGAAAGAGTTGATCGTGGCATTTACACTGCTGTAATAATTATAATTTAAAAATCACAACGCCAATTGGCGTCGGCGATGGCACTTCTAGTGTTAACATAATACAGCCACGACTGTCACCAAAATACATCACCGGAGATCACATAGGCCTATCTATGAGCCAGCCAGATGAATGGCTAGCTAGCCACAGAACAGGTGCGATAATAACAAATATTGCATAAACCTCATTAGTGCACTGACCGGAATACAACCACAAATTAAATAACCAAATAGCCTAGAGTTTGTCACAATTCAGAACTCCCTGCCTCGCTCACAGAGGCTGCAATCATAACCATGCCACAGCGGGCCCCAGAGTAAATAAAAAAAATGAACCCGTATAGGACTACCTTATCGGTTGATGTACCGGTTAGTTCAGAAGCCGGTGGCAGTGAAGGTCCCTTCAGGAGTGGAGGGGGCTGTGGAGCCTGCATGTCCACGTTAGCATGCAGGCTAGCATGACACTCACGGGATGTCGTTGCTGTGACCGTTTCTCCTTCACTGCCAGGGCCCGAAAACGTCTCATGACGATCCTGCGAGTGCGAAGTATCTTCCACTTCCAGACGTGGTTTTTTAAGAAAACAGGTCAATGATAGCTGTTTAGCCATAGTTGGCTCATACTAGGCTGCTACTGTACATGAAACTCAGACCGAATTGGCACGCAAGTTCGTAATGTAGCCTAAACAAACGTAAGAGAATTTCTGCTATGAAAGTGCCGTGTCATCACATAGTAACGAACATAGCAATGGGCCAATGGAGACAAACAATCACATCCAGCGTTTTCTCCAGTTGGTTTCAATAGCATCTCCACACTTTTTAGAGATTATTAATACATAACGATTCCCCAAGACAAAATAATTCACATTTAAGGTACAGTAATTATGAATCTGAATGGGTGGGCAAGCTGTCAATCTGGGCGGGCCTGGGCCCACCCAGGCCCGCCCATAGATCCGCGACTGTAGCACAGACATCTTACTTAGAACATTACAGACCTTGAAATCTCAATTTAAATCTTAATCACTGAACACTATCAGTGTGTTAAATTTCAAATATTACATGTTTTATTTTACCTAATACTATTATGATATAATATATCAACTATGCTTTTGCAGACTGAACAGCTGTTACCTCACAGAGAAGTCCTGTGATATTGTGGTCTCAGCTCTCCAGTTATCAAACTCACCCCTGAGAGATCTGGACCTCAGCTGCAATAACCTGGGAGATTCAGGAGTGAAGCTGCTCTGTGCTGGACTGATGAGTCCGAACTGTAAACTGCAGAGACTGGGGTGAGTAGTACTGTGTGATCTTAACTAAACAGAATCAGTGATTATATCTCTATGCAGAGAAATATAAAAATCTCTTTCTCTCTCTGTTTACTCCTCTTTCCACAAGCATTCTTCATTCAGAATTAATTGTGGAATGTGCTGCAAATTAGTTTTTTTTTGTTGAAAATGTTCATTTTGCTTAGACTCTTTGTTCTTTTTAAACCCGTTTTGTTTAGTTATGGTATAACAGCCGAAGAATACAGTTAAAAATTCAGTTAAAGGTATTTAACGGAGGCTCAGTGGTAAAAGCGCAGACTTTCAGTCTGTGCAGTTACACACTGAGGATCGGGGTTCGCACCCCTGGTCCTGCTAGTATAGCCGGTGCCTTGAGGGAGTGGCAATTGGGCGGCTGGGGGGAGGGACTCGGCGGGGGAAAATCGTTGCACACAAGCGGCCCCGGGCGAGATGGAATTGCGGTCAAAAGTTAGTCACGCCTTCCTACTACCAGCTGACGGGGCTGTGTAGCAGTGAATTCTCAAGCGGTTGCTACATGGGGAATTGAATAACATAGGGTTACAATTGGTTACCAAATTGGGAGAAAACAGGGGAAAAAATCTGAAATTAAATTCAGCTAAAATGGAGAAGTTTAAATTAATCTGTTTTTTGAACCGTATTTAAAAATTCTTATGCACGACGAATCCCCAGGACTGTAGGCTATTTGAAAAACAATAAATGCAGTATTCACTGGACAACTTTTAGAACTTTTTTCAGTCAAAGCCATTCCATTTACTTAGTCTATAGATGAAGAGAGCTGTATTATAATGTTCCACTTGTCTCATGATCCAGACATCTGGAGCTCATTTTCAGCACTCCAAATGTCCGACTGCAGTGCGTGTTTTCGGGAATTTTCCATTGAATGACAATTCACGCATTAAGGCCAGTTTATAGTCCAGCGACAGTGTCACTCAACTGAAATCGCAGGACATTCATGAACATTCTATTGTCGCCCTAAATACACTGTGATCGTTGTCGTTTGCAAAAAGTATAAACGCACTCCAGCGAAAGTTTCAGGGGACAATGGAGGAAGAAGCAGCTGTAATAGGCTACATCTCATTATGTCTCCTGCTTTTTAAAAAAATAAACTTTATAAATGTAAATTTCGAGGGCACCGTATTGTTTGAAATATCATTCACCATGTGTCTTTCATACAGTTGTAGGCTATGTGGGTTTTGGACGAGGTAGCAAATAATAAAACGTTTGTAATTAAACCTCAACATTGATGCAACTCCTTATATTGCTGTTATCTAACATTATTTAGTAGGCAAACATGGAGGGCATATGTTAGGGATACAAGACGCGTCGCCACTCGTTGGGGGAGCAGCCGGCAATTCTCTTGTTAGAGTTTCAAGGATGTGGAGTAGGCTAGCCTTCACTCGCTACATGAGAATGCCACTGAGCGGATCAAATGGGCTACTGTCACTCGTTGCACAAAGTTTGTGCAACACAGGCAAACGCATAGCCTAGGCTACTGCTAATAATATGAGAGCTAAATCTAAGTTACTGTTTAATGCATTCGCAGGCGTAGCCTACATAAATGCCTGCTAGCAACAAATGTGTCTTTGTAACCATTCACAATACAGACTAATAGTATATTGGTAACTTGTAACTTTGTAAGTGAGCTGCTTCCGGTTTTGGATTGCATCTCAGCACGGTCTAGCTCAACATCAATTGGTGAAATTACATTGTTATTAATAATATTAATATTTGTAAATTGTGCTAATGTATAATGCTATTCACATGCTTGCTAGGTAGGTAGGCTATGCCATGGATAGGTAGGCTACCCCATGACCGCACTTAAGTTTTCCAACAAAAAATAAATCTGTCAGCGTCCATTGTAGGCTACAAACAGCTTATGTGCTAGCTAGTTGTTATAATTTTATTTTTTTGCTAACTAGTAAGTTGACAGCTCGAGCGAAGGCTCCATTGTCAGAGACAAACGTTATCGCAACAACAGAGGCAGTGACAGGGTCAAAGTTGAATTTATTTTAAGTCTGAGCGACATCTTCGGCGATCGCTGCAGCGACCATGGCACAACACGACAGTCGCCCGAAGTATTAACCAAATGTTGGTGCGACCGGCAGCATCCATCACACGTCGTCAGTCGCAGCAACACTTTGTGGCTGGACTATAAACTGGCCTTTAGGTGTGAATGCCAATTTGCGCATTAGGCATGATATGGATCCCTATCAGCAAAGTTTTTAATGGATAGCCATTGTCCCCTAACAGAAGATCCCCCCCAGGAAGTGTGAGGGGGAGCCCTAGCAGAGGATCAGGCGCGACAGAAAGGGTGTCTAAAAGTGAATTCCGAAACGGAATCCACCACAAACATGAACGCTTGTCCGTGAGGAGGGAGGACAGGAATAAAGACAGGGAGAGGAAACGTACCTCACACTCTCAGGAGAGCGAACAGGTAGAGGTATTAAAACGGAGTAGAAATAATAGCAACCCTGAAACCGAGGGGCGAGTACACTCGTAGGCTTGAGTGTGAAATTAAAAATAGAGGGAAATAATCTCTCAGTCCTGAAGCTGGAGCACAAATTCTCCAAAGGGAGTAGACCAACAGAGAGGAGAAAAACAAAATAAACGGTAAAGAAAAGCAGTCTCCGAGAGACTAGCAAGGAAACGCGAAGGAGGACAGCAAAGGGGGACAGCAAAGAGACACAAAAACAGATCCTAAGAATCTAAGTGCAGCCAGGGCAAGTCCCGCGTTAACCCAAAGCAAAGCGATGGGGCAAAGTGGTCTCCACTGACTGCCTAAACCTATAGCTACCTTTACCGGCTACAAGTGTTATGACAGCAAAACAACACTGAAGAAGGAAATGCCAAGCCTTTTATAGCCCGCAGGAAACTCGAATCAGGTGCGAGGAAAAATAATAGCGAACGCAAAACCCCGGAGCGGACTACCGAAAGGTGAGGCAAGAGCGCCCTCATGCCGACAGAAGGGAGAACGACCGCAGAAACGAAACAAGGCTGCCAAAACCGTGACAGCAAGATTACAGGAAATATTGGCCAATATAGAGTCATAGCTTGATCCAGGATAATTTGCGAGTAGCCTACATGTGTAACATTATATGTAGCATCTTAAGTCACCTGGATGGTGATGGAGTGGAGCTCCCTTACGTTTCACATACAGTACATAAGAGCGATTTCTGCTGGGGCAGAACTCTAGGAAATTCAAAGTTCGCTGTGAACTCCTGACAATCAGGGGCGGACTGGCCATCTGGAGTACCGGGAGTTTTCCCGGTGGGCTGATGGACAATTGGGGCCGATCGATGCAACGCAAAAAAACAACTGATGTGTGGTTCTAACTGGCCGGCCCAGACGAGTGGGCTGTCGGCCCATTACTTTTGGCAGAGGGGTTTACTTCACATCTGATATTTCTGTATCCCTAAAAATCCTTCTAATTTGTCAGTCTCCCCCCTCCCCCCAAGCCAATTATTTTGGTCCACTCCATTACGTCACCTGAGCGCCAGGGCGCGAGATCAGTAACATCCAAAGTCGTCATCGACAGTTCAACTCATAGATCGTATGGTTCAACTTCGGAAAAAATTGTCGCAACATGGAACAAAAGGGTAAAAAACGGAAAGGTGGGGCTGAAAAGCTTAGACAAAAGAAATTAAAATCACTTGAGTCAGGTGCAGCCAAGTGTTTTAAAATAACAAATTATGTTAACGTTAGTGGCCGCAGCAGCAGCACTGCCACTGCTGCAGATGACAGGGTTGCTGGGCCCAGCGCTAGCAGTGATGAATCTTCCCAGCCTCAGCCTAGTAGTTGAAATTGGCAGCAGAGGGGAGGAGGAGGAGGACGACAACGATATTTCAGGACCGCAGCAGCCCACTGAGCACAGCGACGACAACACAAGTTAAACTAATCAAGGCCTTGAAGCTGAACCGGTAAGGCAGAAAACGATAGGGGTAAGATACGCTAGGTTTGGCTAGCTGGCTATTTTTTTGCTATCACAAGAGAGATGCTTAACGTTAGCTAGAACAACCACAATTACAACTGGGTCATTGGTAAGCTAGCTACACATGTCCATAAATCGTACACCACTGGCGAATTGTTTCTCCTGATTAATTTTCCTGTTGAACTCAATGGAAAAAATATTCAGGAGAAACATATGTTTACATGCACAGCAATATCCGATTACTGGAAACGATCAGCTTACGCCATTATTTAACTTATTGCGTTCACATGGACATAAGAAATGTGATTACTCCAAAAGCCGCGTTTACATGATTCTCTCCATAATCAGCTCTGTGGAAAACGTAGCTACTAACTGCTTCCCGTTGTAAGGACAAAAATGATCCGCCCGTCAAAAATGGACGTTAGTAGGCTATTATTATTATTATAGCTAGCTAGTAATTATTATAGATACTTATTTATAGCTAATTGCTAGTAGTGGTTGATTTATATTATTGTACAAGCTAGCTCTACCGATCTCTAAATCTGGCGAATTTCCCGAAAATTTCAGTTATTTAATGTGCTAGCCACAAACTAGCTAGTACAAACACAAGCACGTAACACTGATCAATATATTTTCACCGGTGAAATGCAAATTTAATAATAAAATTCTGGAAGTGAGATGCTGAAGGAACCCCAGGCATAGCAAATGTTGGCGGGTGGAATCATTTTGACGTTACACCACCTCTTCTGCCTGACATGCGCAGTTTTAAAAAGCCGAAAGAAACCGGAGAAAGGTGTTTACATGCTCCAAAAAAACGAAAGTTTGGCCAAAAAACCAGAGGTGTTAATCGGGTTTCGAAAACACGGATTATGACCTTACATTATCGGATAAAGGTGTTTACATGACCATTTCAGTAACCAGAGTATTGCCATAACCGGGTTCAGATCGGAGTATTAGTGTGCATGTAAAAGTACAATGCTTGTAGTATCTACTGCATATCTGGCAGCAGCACGGTGGTTTGAAGCTCATTTGATACCTTGGACCCTTGATGACTTAAAGCCATTTAGCCAACAAATGTGTTCCATACTGTATTAGCATAATTTACAGCTGAATCTAGTCCCACCCCCAATTCCCATAGAGATCCATATAAATTCAAAGAGTTTTTGTATCGCTTGTCAGACAACCTGAAAATAAGATATCCAGACTCTGATGATGTTGATAAGTCACAGCTTTATCAAAACTAGACTCTAGAATAAACAGTTGAACATTTACCACGCTATTAACAATTTACACCTTGGTTTTATGCCCTGACAACGGTCATTTACATTTTCAAATTCTTCTTTAAAATGATGAGCGTGTTCACATTCTTTGAACAGTTAAGAGCTTTAACAAACTAATATCTGAAATAATAAACAGTTGAACATGTACCACGCTATTAACTATTTACACGTTTTTTTTCATGCCCTGACAACTGTCATTTGGGTTGTCATTTGAGTTGCCTGTGTCAATGTTTTTTTCCCCGTCAAATCTATTTCTTTGTGATGCCTGCGAATGTGTCCTGCCATATTTGACGTGTTGCCTGAGGTGGTGTATGGTACTCGCGTGTAGCATAGCCGACAAACTGTCGTTTTTTTGTCAATGACGCGTTCGTTGTTTATATAACTCACGGGGAAGGCAAAATGTTGCCACACCGGTGACTTGAGGGAAGCAGGAGGATTTTCCAGTTCTGTTTCTCCATCTCCGACTCCGGCAGTGGCCATGGTGTGTCGAAAAGTAATGCAGGCTACCGGTAAGCTAACGTTAACTAGCAGCTGTGTCTTCTTTGAAATATCGTTGTTTTTTTTTCTTCGGACGCACGCCTGCGTGGACGAACAAAATGCAGTGGAAGGCGTCAAGTTTAGTCGGAAACGCTTACATTAGAGATGGCCAAGTAGGCTACTTTTTTTTACATTTTACCCATCACATGAAAGGCTAAGAAGAGCGCGCGGGGGGCGGGGGTGGAGAGAAAAAAAAAACTTGGAGAATCGCGAACCAGCTTGTGATTTCGAAGTTCGGAATCGAACGCTCATTTCGATCGATTTTCGATTTCGAATCGGTATCGTGACACCCCTATTATATACACATATTTTAAGGTCATTTGTGAATAAAAAATGGTTGAAAATTGGGAAAACTGAAAAAAATATGGAAAATGGCTTAAGAGGATAAAAAAAACGGAATTGGCCATTTTTGGAAAGTGGAATTTGCCTTTTTTTTAAACGGAATCCTAGAAGCCCTACATTTGGAGTCTACAGTAAAACGCATTGCCTGTGTCTTTGTCTTGTTTATTTTATACAACTTTTGTGCTCATCTTCATCAGAGGTGCCAAAGGAGGCCAATGTTTTTGTGTGGGTGCGGGCAGATATATTTTGAGGGTGTTTTTGTGTGTTTATGCATGCATGTATGATTGGCCAGCTGTATTTGTGGCGTGTGTGTGTGTGTGTGTGTGTGTGTGTGTGTGCGCGCGCGCGCGCATGTGTATGTGAATAAGCATATGTTTGTGTGTATGATTGTATGACTATTTTGGTGAGACTGTGTGTGTGTTTCTGAGTTTGTGTATCTTTGTGGGTCTCTATGTACAGTGGGGCAAAAAAGTATTTAGTCAGTATTTAGAAGTTACCAATTGTGCAAGTTCTCCCACTTAAAAAGATGAGAGACGCCTGTAATTTTCATCATAGGTACACTTCAACTATGAGAGACAGAATGGGGGGAAAGAATCCAGGAAATCACATTGTAGGATTTTTAATGAATTAATTGGTAAATTCCTCGGTAAAATAAGTATTTGGTCACCTACAAACAAGCAAGATTTCTGGCTCTCACAGACCTGTAACTTCTTCTTTAAGAGGCTCCTCTGTCCTCCACTCGTTACCTGTATTAATGGCACCTGTTTGAACTTGTTATCAGTATAAAAGACACCTGTCCACAACCTCAAACAGTCACACTCCAAACTCCACTATGGCCAAGACCAAAGAGCTGTCAAAGGACACCAGAAACAAAATTGTAGACCTGCACCAGGCTGGGAAGACTGAATCTGCAATAGGTAAGCAGCTTGGTGTGAAGAAATCAACTGTGGGAGCAATTATTAGAAAATGGAAGGCATACAAGACCACTGATAATCTCCCTCGATCTGGGGCTCCACACAAGATCTCACCCCGTGGGGCCAAAATGATCACAAGAACGGTGAACAAAAATCCCAGAACCACACGGGGGGACCTAGTGAATGACCTCCAGAGAGCTGGGACCAAAGTAACAAAGGCTACCATCAGTAACACACTACGCCGCCAGGGACTCAAATCCTGCAGTGCCAGACGTGTCCCCCTGCTTAAGCCAGTACATGTCCAGGCCCGTCTGAAGTTTGCTAGAGAGCATTTGGATGATCCAGAAGAGGATTGGGAGAATGTCATATGGTCAGATGAAACCAAAATAGAACTTTTTGGTAAAAACTCAACTCGTCGTGTTTGGAGGAGAAAGAATGCCGAGTTGCATCCAAAGAACACCATACCTACTGTGAAGCATGGGGGTGGAAACATCATGCTTTGGGGCTGTTTTTCTGTAAGGGGACCAGGACGACTGATCCGTGTAAAGGAAAGAATGAATGGGGCCATGTATCGTGAGATTTTGAGTGAAAACCTCCTTCCATCAGCAAGGGCAATGAAGATGAAACGTGGCTGGGTCTTTCAGCATGACAATGATCCCAAACACACCGCCCGGGCAACGAAGGAGTGGCTTTGTAAGAAGCATTTCAAGGTCCTGGAGTGGCCTAGCCAGTCTCCAGATCTCAACCCCATAGAAAATCTGTGGAGGGAGTTGAAAGTCCGTGTTGCCCAGCGACAGCCCCAAAACATCACTGCTCTAGAGGAGATCTGCATGGAGGAATGGGCCAAAATACCAGCAACAGTGTGTGAAAAGCTTGTGAAGACTTACAGAAAACATTTGACCTCTGTCATTGCCAACAAAGGGTATATAACAAAGTATTGAGATGAACTTTTGTTATTGACCAAATACTTATTTTCCACCATAATTTGCAAATATATTCTTTAAAAATCAGACAATGTGATTTTCAGGAATTTTTTTTCTCATTTTGTCTCTCATAGTTTAGGTATACCTATGATGAAAATTACAGGCCTCTCTCATCTTTTTAAGTGGGAGAACTTGCACAATTGGTAACTTCTAAATACTGACTAAATACTTTTTTGCCCCACTGTACATCTATTTCTGTATCTGTGTACATACAGTCAAGCCGGAAAGTCTGAACACTCCTTTCACCTTCTCCACATTTTATTACGTTACAGACATATTCTACAATAGATTGAGTTCATTTTTTGTCTCAAAATTCTACACAAAATAGCCCATAATGACAAAGTGAAAACAGGTTTTTAGACATTTGTGCTAATTTATTAAAAATCTAAATGTAAAATATCATATGTACACAACTGTGCACACCCTTTGATATGACACCCAAAAGGGAGCTGAGGTGCATTTTGTTTCCACTGATACTGCTTGAGATGTTTCTACAACTTAATTGGAGTCCACCTGTGATAAATTCAATTGATTGAACATGATTGGGGATTGCCAACACCTGCCTATATAAGGTCCCACAGTTGACAGTGCATGTCAGAGCAAACTCCAAGCCATGGGGTCAAAGGAATTATCTGCAGACCTCAGAAACAGGATTGTGTCAAGGCATAGATCTGGAGAAGGGTACGGAAAAATCTCTGCAGCTTTACAGGTCCCAAAGAGCACAGTGGCCACCATCATTCGTAAATGGAAGAAGTTTGGAACCACCAAGAATCTTCCTAGACCTGGCCGCCCGGCCAAACTGAGCAATCGGGGAAGACGGGCCTTGGCCAGGGAGGTGAGCAGGAACCCGAGGGTCACTCTGACAGAGCCCCAGCGTATCCTTGTGGAGATGGGAGAACCTTTCAGAAGGTCAACCATCCAGGCAGCACTCCACCAATCAGGCCTTTATGGTAGAGTGGCCAGACGGAAGCCCCTCCTTAGTAAAAGGCACATTACAGCCCGCTTGGAGTTTGCCAAAAGGCACCTAGAGGACTCTCAAACCATGAGAATCGAGATTCTCTGGTCTGATGAAACCAAAATGGACCTTTTTGGCCTGAATACCAAGCGTCACATCTGGAGGAAACCAGGCACCGCTCATCACCTGGCTAATACCATCCCTACAGTGAAGCATGGCGGTGGCAGCATCATGATGTGGGGATGTTTTTCAGCAGCGGGAACGGGGCGACTAGTCCTGATAGAGGGAAAGATGAATGCAGCTAAGTACACCGAGATCCTTGAAGAAAACCTGCTCCAGAGCGCTCTGAACCTCAGACTGGGGCAAAGGTTTACCTTCCAACATGACAACGACCCGAAGCACACAGCCAAGAGAACAAAGGAGTGGCTTCGGAGAAAGTCTGCATGTCCTTGAGTGGCCCAGCCAGAGCCCAGACCTGAATCCAATTGAACATCTGTGGAAAGAGCTGAAAATGGCTGTGTACTGACGCTCCCCATCCAACCTGACGGAGCTTGCAAGGATATGCCAAGAGGAATGGGCAAAAATGTCCAGAAACAAGTGTGCCAAGCTCATAGCTTCTTTCCCAAGACGCCTTGAAGCTGTAATCGCTGCCAAAGGTGCAGCAACCAAGTATTAGGCTAAGGGTGTGTACAGATATGTAACCCCTAAATAACCTATTTTTGTCAGTAAAATAAAATTGCATATTTTCTAAAAACCTGTTTTCACTTCGTCATTATTGGTTATTGTGTGTAGATGTTTGAGGCAAAAAATGAACTCAATCTATTGTAGTATAAGTCTGTAACGTAATAAAACGTGGAGAAGGTTAAAGGAGTGTTCAGACTTTCCGGCTTGACTGTATCTGTGCACCTGTACAGTACAAAGTAAAATGTGTGAGTCACATGAGGGTAGATTTATCTACTGTTTGGACATTGGGAATACTAGATGAGGGTTAGTTATGTCCTGTAAAACCATAGCATTGAAAGAGTGAATTCTTTCTTTGTCACAGCACTGTGTGTGTGTGTTTGTTTTTGCATGTGAGTTTGTGTGTATGCGTGTCCCCGGTGACAATCATTACTGAGAATAATCAGGAAGTGTATGTTGACAAGGGTGCCGTACATGGGGACAATTTTATTTTTTTATTTTTTGGAAAACTGCCAGTATTACCTGGCTGAACTACAGCTGAATATATTTCATTAAAATGAGCAGAGAATTATTTGTGAAAGTCATGTCAGGCACAGTAGATGTGGGTGCAACAAGGCTACGACCAGTGCTCTCCTGCTATAGGCCTATGCCAGCCAGAATGAGAAAGGTGCAGGATAATACCAGCAAAATTGAAATTATTATGTTACACCAAACAACATCATATCAGCCTATTATTATCATTGTAACAACTAAAATGAAAGCCCGTTATTACCGCCAAAAGTGTACGTGCATAAAATGAACGGAAGAATATGAGGGTAAGCAGGACACACAAAACATACATAGCTGCTATGTGTGGGATTTACAAAAGGCACACCTTTTTAAAAATCTATTTAAAAAAATATTGAGTAGCCTTGGTGAGTAGATAGGACGAGAAAGTTGTTGAGTAGGCGAAAATCCTTCAAATTGCAGTATACTTGAAACACCCAAATGACGCACTTACTTCCGGGTTCTCGCGTACATTTGGGAGCACACTTCAAGAAGTACACAAACATTTTTGGCACATAAATATGACGTGAAGCTTCGTTTTAAAAAAATGAGGCGCAGCTTCGCTGACGTTTTTCTTCAAATACAGCAAAAACACAACGTAACATGGCAGCGCAAGGGTGGGACGTCTTATGACCTGCTTACGACAATTCCATAGTACGGTTGGAAAATAGTAGGGCAGATTTTTCGCGGACTGCGAAATAGTGCACATTAAACAGCACACTTCTGCCAGTGCACTGTACGCAGGAGACAGGATGCAGTAGATAGGGCTCTGATTCTGGCACAGCCCTAGGCCGTGTCCGAATACGACCCCTACACCCTTTTGAGGGCGCATATTTGAGTCCACTTCGTCAAAAAGCTTTTGAGTGGGTGACTTTTTCTCACAAATGGGGGCACTTAAAATACCAGTATGAACTCCTTATTTCCGGGGTTTTGTTGAGGGAATTCAGGAGCACACTCATCTACAGAACGGTGCACTCATCCGACAATTTCATTAAGTAACCCAGAAGTAAAAGCGTAAAAGACATAGAGCGTATATGTATATCTATGGCATAAGATAGGTTCATATTACAAAATACTCTTTTTTATTTTTGTTAATTCTATCTTCGTTCATAATATAAACTTTCTAACAATCGTCATATGTTTACAGATTGATATTCTGAATAAAAAAATAAATAATTTCAAAATAAATATTACAAACTACTTCTTCACTAGTTTGGAAAGAGTTTTGCGGGATTTCTTACGCACACTGCTTGCAAAGTGAGGGGATAGGGCACATAGGGACAGGGGTCTGAGTGGACAGGGGACAGTGGACAGGGAACAGGGGTCTTATTCGGTCACGGCCCCAGTGTCCATCTACCTGCAGTAACAGTCAGTGGCAATGATCAGTTGTGGTGTTTCCATACAGCCAGTCGATGTCGCTGTAATGTAATTCAGTTGGCGCCGTAGTTACATTGTTAGGAGATCATGCCAGACTGAGCTAAATTCATACACGTCTCTGGCACAGCTTCAACTGCAGGTATAGCATCGCAGGTCTGACAATAATAGCATCACAAGTTAGGTAGCAACCCTTTCGTGTTGACTGGTACTTTATTTTATATACCTGCATAACGTTATATGTTTAGGTTGTCTGTGGTAGTAACGTTAAGTTGCTTTGTTCCTTGCTAGCTTCGTTAGCTAGGTTGGCTAGCTAATTTAGGGTCAAAGCCAAAGCTAAAACGCTAAATTACAGCAGCAGCTGTTAGTTTATTATATTATTATATATAATTAAAGCTGTAGTATCAACATGAGGGTAATGTTGTTTGATGAAAATGGAAAACAAAAGTTATTAGCTAAGTCCTAATGTTTATTATCAGATAATTTTATCGTTTACCTCTGTAACTATCGATCTTATTTTCAAAGAATTAACTGAGGTAGCTAAGGGTTACAGCCATAAAGCATATAGAGCTCCGTAGTCCCGCCCCCTCCTATCCCTGGCTGGTCCCGGAAGACCTCCGGAAGCCATTACTTTTCCCCACTTCGGGAACAACCCCTCACCATTATGATGATATATGGCATTGTATACATAGTCCATTACATACTCATCACTGCATTTAAATCAAATATTAATATATTAATATAATTAACGGAGTTTGAGAAACATAACTACACTACCCAGAATCCCCGGTCGTACATAGCTAACGAAGTCGCTACCGGGCTGAGTTGGATTGCAGTTATGCAACTGAATTACAGTTGAACTGTAAGGATTTCAAACCGAATTCCTACACAATACAATTGTTTTTTTTAAAACTCTATTAATGATCCGGTTTGATTAATAATGGATTTGTGGCGTCGTTCGATGCTTTCCATGTAGATTTCTCGTGAGCCTGTTTGGTTCTGACGCATATCAGCAGACCTCTACTGTACTACTACGCCATACTAAAAATCAGAAAAAGTAAATAGTGTGACGTTTATTCATAAAATAATTTTTATTCAGCAAACCACACATCTCTCTTTCACCCATACCAACATGGAACATTTTTTACTGGAAATGGGAATAGTATGGAACCCATGGTTGGCTAAATGGCTGTAAGTCATCAAGGATCTGAGGCATAAAACGGGCCTCAAACCATCACTCTGCTGCCAGATATGAAGTAGATATGGATGGATCACTTTAATGGTTGTTTCTCCTGACTCATTTTCATATTGAACTCTATGGAAAAATAAGTCAGGAGAAGAAATCCTTAAAGTGATCCATCCATATCTACTGCATATCTGGCAGCAGAGTGATGGTTTTAGACTCGTTTGATACCTAAGACCATGGGTTCCGTACTATTCCCGTGTAATTTACAGCTTAATCTAGTCCCACCCCCCAATTCCCATTGAGATCCATTCAAATGCAGAGAGGTTATAGTATCGCTTGTAAGAGTACCTGAAAATAAGATATCAACAGTCTTTTGATATCCCTTTTATACCCAGTCATGATAGCATCACCTGTTTACCTGTGGAATGTTCCAAACAGGTGTTTTTTGAACTTCCCAGTCTTTATTTATTTATTTTTTTACAATTTTTATTTATTTAATTTTTTTTTGGAATGTGTTCCAGGCATCAAATCTGGAATTGCTGTATATTTACAAAAATCTATAAAGTTGATAAGGTAAAACATAATCTTTTCTTTGTACTGTTTTCAATTAAATATATGTAAAAGATAATTTACAAATCACTGCTTTTATGTGCATTTTACATACTGTCCCTGATACGAAAAAGATTAGCCATAGCTTCGAAAACATATAAATGATCGGAGAATTCAAGGTTCAGCTTCTCAGCAGTTCAGAGTACTGCATTTAACTTGTTCACAGCTTAACAACAGTTTTGTCAGGATAAATCTGGTAACTATAACTTTCTAGGAAAAAAACATTTCCTTTTTCTTTGTTTATCTACCTCCTCTCATTCAATCACAAGGCATTGTGGTTCTTAAAGGAAAATAACATAAGCACCAGTCAAGGTAATGCTGCTACCTAGTGGTAGTTACAGTATTTCTCTAACACATTTAACCACAGGGGTAGCTAAATAATATACAGTCCCCTCCAAAGGTATTGGAACAGCAAGGTCAATTCCTTTGTTTTTGCTATACACTGAAGACAATTGAGTTTGAGGTCAAAAGATGTACATGAGACGACAGATCCGAATTTCAGCTTTTATTTCCTTATATTTTAATCTAGATTTGTTAAACAACTTAGAACATATCACCTTTTGTATCAGACCACCCAATTTTTAGGTGAGCAAAAGTATTGGAACATGTGACTGACCGGTGTGATAAGAAAAACCCCAAAACATCAGTCAGTGATGTCACAAACAATCTCCACAGGCCAGAGGTGAAGGTATCTCAATCAACCGTTAGAAGAAGACTTGGAGAGCAGCAGTATAGAGGCTTTTCCACAAGATGCAAACCACTCATCAGTCGTAAGAATAAAGAAGTACAGAGATGAGCCACAAAAGTTCTGGAACAAAGTTTTATGGAATGATGAGACCAAGATTAACCTCTACCAAAGTGTGGAGAAAGAAGGGATCTGCTCATGATCCAAAACATACGAGCTCATCTGTGAAGCACGGTGGAGGAAGTGTCATGGCTTGGGCTTGCATGGCTGCTTCTGGAGTGAGCTCACTAATCTTTATTGATGATGTAACTCATGATGCTAGCAGCAGGATGAATTCAGAAGTCGACAAAAACATTCTGTCTGCCAACTTACGGAAAAAATGTGTCCAAACTAATTGGGAGGAACTTCATCATGCAGCAAGACAATGACCCAAAACACACTGCCTACAAAACAAAGGACTTCATTAGGGCGAAACGGTGGAAGGTTTTAGACTGGCCAAGTCAATCACCAGACCTTAACCCAATTGAGCATGCATTTCGCCTCCTAAAGAGGAGATTGAAGGGAAAACCCGCCCTAAACAAACAACACCTGAAAGGCTGTTAAGGTTCCGGATAGGGACTGGTCTCAAATGCACGACTCAAAGACAGAAATACAATAATGCTCGCTGGGAGCGTTTATTACTTCGCCAAAAACTCCGGAAGTAGAGGGAGAATGGGAAAGGGGCTGAATCCTGGATTGGGCGAGAACGGGGGGCAGAGCGGGAGCGGGGAGCAGGCAAAGGGGCTGGACAGTGGCTGAATCCTGGGTTGGCGTAGCAGAGGGAGAGCGGGATGCGGGAGACAGGAATGCGTGGCGTAGAACAGGCAGGAAGCTGCAGGCTGGCGGGTAAAGCAGGATATCAGACAAGGCGTTAATTTCAGCAAGACAAAACGAGACTGAGAAGCGTTAGTTCAGCAAGACAAAACAAGACTATGACTTAGTTTCCAAAACTAGACAAGACCAGAGTTACAGCGAACAAGACTTAACAAACTGGCACCAGACAAAAAACAACGGGATAATATATAGTGACATAAATGAGCTAATGAGTGATTGCAGCGTAAGAATGTATGCGAGAGTGATTGAGCGGAGACAAAGGTGTAAGGAATGCAAAATGGGGAAAGGAATGTGATAGGCAGAGCAATAGCGAGGGTGAAATGGGCGAAACAAGAAGGGAAACCACGCCTAGCCTGCACGACACAGAAGACAGACAGGGAAACGTAAAAACAAGACAAGAAACGTGAGGAAAAGGGGAAAACACGGAGCACAAACAGGGATGGGGACTGAGAAGGAACGGAGAGTGTAACAGAGGCTGCGGTAAAAGCCTGGAAAAGCATCACAAAAAAAGAATGCAACAGTTTGGTGATGTCAATGGGTTGCAGGCTTGATGCAGTTATTGCAAGCAAGGGATATGACAGCAAATATTAAGTGTTATTTACTTTCATTTACTTAAATACTCTCTGTTCCAATACTTTTGCTCACCTGAAAATTGGGTGGTCTGATACCAAAGGTGCTATGTTCTAAGTAGTTTCACACATCTAGGTGTAAATACCAGGAAATAAAAGCTGAAATTCTGAACTCTTGTCTCATATTCATCTTTTGATCTGAACCTTAAATGTATTCAGTGTATTGCAAAAACAAAAGAATTGGCCTTGCTGTTCCAGTACTTTTGGATGGGACCTGTAACTTCAAATGAATAAATGTTCATTCTATAATAAAAACAACGGTCCAAATTGGAATTGGGGTTTGTACTTAGAACATCACAGACCTTGAAATTTCAATTTAAGTACATTTATGTACATTTATGTACATTTCCTGGATCATAAACTCCACGTACATAAGTGTGCAAAATCTGAGGATGATACCCAGAACTACTAAAGGTCTATGATGCAAAATATAGCAGTGTACCCTGTTTTCCATTAGTGTCTCCAAATCTATCCAAATGGCAAAATTGTGCACTGCTCTAAATAAAATAAAAAAATGATATATTTAACTACAAATCACCATTTTTGGCTCATAAAACTCACTTTTGCTTAATTTTCAAGTGGGGATTACTATATTTTCATCAATCAGTATAGGGGGGGGGGGGGGTATCTATGGGTCCAAAACCCCGATGCAAAACATGCCATAAAATGAATACAATTTGTTTTGTCCATTTTAAAGCATATACATTTGCTCCTTCTGATGGGTTAAGATAAAAACATTGATATTACAGTGTTGCATACACATAAATATGTTCACTCAATCATTCACTCTTGTACCTCAATAAAACATCACTTTTCCCGGTACTCTACAGTATATACTTTTGCCCTGGGATTGCATTTTTCTGTAGTTTTTTAATTTTTTAAATTTTCCTATTCATAATGACTTCAAGGGAAAATTTTACATTAATCTACCACATATCAGCGCACAGTAAATTGTAATGAGCATTTGCCATGCCATAAGTGACAAGTATATACGCCATAGCCTATATTATGTACGATAACATGAAAATAAAATATTTAAAATATAAATAAATTTCACCATCTGCAAAATGCTGCCAAATGTTCTATCTTCAATGAACATCGGTAGCCTACATCAAAACTAAATAAACGATTGCACTACAATATGTGAAATGCACTAAAATGCGAAAATAACAATAGGCTAGGCCTATCAAACATATTGGAAAGACAGTACTCAAGTGGAAACACGAACGTACATACAGTCAAGCCTTGAGTGGCCCAGCCAGAGCCCAGACCTGAATCCAATTGAACATCTGTGGAAAGAGCTGAAAATGGCTGTGTACCGACGCTCCCCATCCAACCTGACAGAGCTTGCAAGGATATGCCAAGAGGAATGGGCAAAAATGTCCAGAAACAAGTGTGCCAAGCTTGTAGCTTCTTTCCCAAGACGCCTTGAAGCTGTAATCGCTGCCAAAGGTGCAGCAACCAAGTATTAGGCTAAGGGTGTGTACAGATATGTAACTCCTAAATAACCTATTTTTGTCAGTAAAATGAAATTGCATATTTTCTAAAAACCTGTTTTCACTTCGTCATTATTGGCTATTGTGTGTAGATGTTTGAGGCAAAAAATGAACTCAATCTATTGTAGTATAAGTCTGTAACGTAATAAAACGTGGAGAAGGTGAAAGGAGTGTGCAGACTTTCCGGCTTGACTACCTCTGGAATACTGTTTCACTACCTGGTCATATGTAACACCAGCAGAACAAACACACCGCATTACCTGGTCATATGTAACACCAGCAGAACAGACACACTGCACTACCTGGTCATATGTAACACCAGCAGAACAGACATACTGCACTACCTGGTCATATGTAACACCAGTAGAACAGACCCACTGCACTACCTGGTCATATATAACTTCCTTGCCTTCTTGTTTTTAGAGTGAATCAGCCTTTAGCTGTATTTGCTTGCAAAGTCTTGCAGTTGGAGAGTGTAGCACAGCAGTGGCGGATACAGAAAGTGGCTGATGGGTACATTACATTACATTATAGGCATTTAGCAGACGCTCTTATCCAGAGCGACTTACACAACTTTTTTTTTAGCATTTTTTACATATTATCCATTTATACAGCTGGATATATACTGAAGCAATTCAGGTTAAGTACCTTGCTCAAGGGTACAACGGCAGTGTCCTACCTGGGAATCGAACCTGCAACCTTTCGGTTACAAGGCCAGTTCCTTAACCATTATACTACACTGCCGGAAAGGCCTGGAAAAATCTGGGTAGGCCTGAGTGAAGCTCATCACCGCACGTTTTCTTCAACAGGCTTAGATATTTACAATACAATGTGGGGACCCCAACAATTGATTTGATTAGATTTTTATTTTGCACAATGATAAGACAAAAAAGCAAAGAGATAAAGAAAATAACAACAAAAAGAGAGGTGCAAGGTAGGCAAGAAACCCAAAAGGGCTTATACGAGGCCTCTACCTATATTATACAGAATTCACAAAATTAATTTAAAAACAAGTAACTATAAACTGGAAGAAAAAAAAATTTTTAAAAATAAAGTATAATAATAATAATTTTAAAAAGAAAGAACGAGATGAAAGTTTGTATCCAATTCTGTAATCAGCCAGGCAGCACTTTTTTAGCAACAAATGTAACAGAATTGTTTCAACAAATGTAACAGAAACAGAAGCAGCGCTCCCACTTCTAAAAATAGTTTGAGTTTGATTTTGGTCACGCAGAAAAATGAATTTTGTTGTTTATTTGAAAAATGAAATAATCTCTGCAGTTGCAGCATAGATAATTGGGAAACGTCAAGGAAAGAGTTGATCGTGGCATTTACACTGCTGTAATAATTATAATTTAAAAATCACAACGCCAATTGGCGTCGGCGATGGCGCTTCTAGTGTTAACATAATACAGCCACGACTGTCACCAAAATACATCACCGGAGATCACATAGGCCTATCTATGAGCCAGCCAGATGAATGGCTAGCTAGCCACAGAACAGAACAGGTGCGATAATAACAAATATTGCATAAACCTCATTAGTGCACTGACCGGAATACAACCACAAATTAAATAACCAAATAGCCTAGAGTTTGTCACAATTCAGAACTCCCTGCCTCGCTCACAGAGGCTGCAATCATAACCATGCCACAGCGGGCCCCAGAGTAAATTTAAAAAATGAACCCGTATAGGACTACCTTATCGGTTGATGTACCGGTTAGTTCAGAAGCCGGTGGCAGTGAAGGTCCCTTCAGGAGTGGAGGGGGCTGTGGAGCCTGCATGTCCACGTTAGCATGCAGGCTAGCATGACACTCACGGGATGTCGTTGCTGTGGCCGTTTCTCGTTCACTGCCAGGGCCCGAAAACGTCTCATGACGATCCTGCGAGTGCGAAGTATCTTCCACTTCCAGACGTGGTTTTTTAAGAAAACAGGTCAATGATAGCTGTTTAGCCATAGTTGGCTCATACTAGGCTGCTACTGTACATGAAACTCAGACCGAATTGGCACGCAAGTTCGTAATGTAGCCTAAACAAACGTAAGAGAATTTCTGCTATGAAAGTGCCGTGTCATCACATAGTAACGAACATAGCAATGGGCCAATGGAGACAAACAATCACATCCAGCGTTTTCTCCAGTTGGTTTCAATAGCACCCACTCAGGCCCACCCAGGCCCGCCCATAGATCCGCGACTGTAGCACAGACATCTTACTTAGAACATTACAGACCTTGAAATCTCAATTTAAATCTTAATCACTGAACACTATCAGTGTGTTACATTTCAAATATTACATGTTTTATTTTACCTAATACTATTATGATATAATATATCAACTATGCTTTTGCAGACTGAACAGCTGTTACCTCACAGAGAAGTCCTGTGATATTGTGGTCTCAGCTCTCCAGTTATCAAACTCACCCCTGAGAGATCTGGACCTCAGCTGCAATAACCTGGGAGATTCAGGAGTGAAGCTGCTCTGTGCTGGACTGATGAGTCTGAACTGTAAAGTGCAGACACTGGGGTGAGTAGTACTGTGTGATCTTAACTAAACAGAATCAGTGATTATATCTCTGCAGAGAAATATAAAAATCTCTTTCTCTCTCTGTTTACTCCTCTTTCCACAAGCATTCTTCATTCTGAATTAATTGTGGAATGTGCTGCAAATTAGTTTTTGTTTGTTGAAAATGTAAATTTTGCTTAGACTCTTTGTTCTTTTTAAACCCGTTTTGTTTAGTTATGGTATAACAGCCGAAGAATAGAGTTAAAAATTCAGTTAAAGGTATTTAACGGAGGCTCAGTGGTAAAAGCGCAGACTTTCAGTCTGTGCAGTTACACACTGAGGATCGGGGTTCGCACCCCTGGTCCTGCTAGTATAGCCGGTGCCTTGAGGGAGTGGCAATTGGGCGGCTGGGGGGAGGGACTCGGCGGGGGAAAATCGTTGCACACAAGCGGCCCCGGGCGAGATGGAATTGCGGTCAAAAGTTAGTCACGCCTTCCTACTACCAGCTGACGGGGCTGTGTAGCAGTGAATTCTCAAGCGGTTGCTACATGGGGAATTGAATAACATAGGGTTACAATTGGTTACCAAATTGGGAGAAAACAGGGAAAAAAATCTGAAATTAAATTCAGCTAAAATGGAGAAGTTTAAATTAATCTGTTTTTTGAACCGTATTTAAAAATTCTTATGCACGACGAATCCCCAGGACTGTAGGCTATTTGAAAAACAATAAATGCAGTATTCAACTTTTAGAACTTTTTTCAGTCAAAGCCATTCCATTTACTTAGTCTATAGATGAAGAGAGCTGTATTATAATGTTCCACTTGTCTCATGATCCAGACATCTGGAGCTCATTTTCAGCACTCCAAATGTCCGACTGCAGTGCGTGTTTTCGGGAATTTTCCATTGAATGACAATTCACGCATTAAGGCCAGTTTATAGTCCAGCGACAGTGTCACTCAACTGAAATCGCAGGACATTCATGAACATTCTATTGTCGCCCTAAATACACTGTGATCGTTGTCGTTTGCAAAAAGTATAAACGCACTCCAGCGAAAGTTTACACTCAGGGGACAATGGAGGAAGAAGAAGCTGTAATAGGCTACATCTCATTATGTCTCCTGCTTTTTAAAAAAATAAACTTTATAAATGTAAATTTCGAGGGCACCGTATTGTTTGAAATATCATTCACCATGTGTCTTTCATACAGTTGTAGGCTATGTGGGTTTTGGACGAGGTAGCAAATAATAAAACGTTTGTAATTAAACCTCAACATTGATGCAACTCCTTATATTGCTGTTATCTAACGTTATTTAGTAGGCAAACATGGAGGGCATATGTTAGGGATACAAGACGCGTCGCCACTCGTTGGGGGAGCAGCCGGCAATTCTCTTGTTAGAGTTTCAAGGATGTGGAGTAGGCTAGCCTTCACTCGCTACATGAGAATGCCACTGAGCGGATCAAATGGGCTACTGTCACTCGTTGCACAAAGTTTGTGCAACACAGGCAAACGCATAGCCTAGGCTACTGCTAATAATATGAGAGCTAAATCTAAGTTACTGTTTAATGCATTCGCAGGCGTAGCCTACATAAATGCCTGCTAGCAACAAATGTGTCTTTGTAACCATTCACAATACAGACTAATAGTATATTGGTAACTTGTAACTTTGTAAGTGAGCTGCTTCCGGTTTTGGATTGCATCTCAGCACGGTCTAGCTCAACATCAATTGGTGAAATTACATTGTTATTAATAATATTAATATTTGTAAATTGTGCTAATGTATAATGCTATTCACATGCTTGCTAGGTAGGTATGCCATGGATAGGTAGGCTACCCCATGACCGCACTTAAGTTTTCCAACAAAAAATAAATCTGTCAGCGTCCATTGTAGGCTACAAACAGCTTATGTGCTAGCTAGTTGTTATAATTTTATTTTTTTGCTAACTAGTAAGTTGACAGCTCGAGCGAAGGCTCCATTGTCAGAGACAAACGTTATCGCAACAACAGAGGCAGTGACAGAGTCAAAGTTGAATTTATTTTAAGTCTGAGCGACATCTTCGGCGATCGCTGCAGCGACCATGGCACAACACGACAGTCACCCGAAGTATTAACCAAATGTTGGTGCGACCGGCAGCATCCATCACACGTCGTCAGTCGCAGCAACACTTTGTGGCTGGACTAAACTGCCCTTTAGGTGTGAATGCCAATTTGCGCATTAGGCATGATATGGATCCCTATCAGCAAAGTTTTTAATGGATAGCCATTGTCCCCTAACAGAAGATCCCCCCCAGGAAGTGTGAGGGGGAGCCCTAGCAGAGGATCAGGCGCGACAGAAAGGGTGTCTAAAAGTGAATTCCGAAACGGAATCCACCACAAACATGAACGCTTGTCCGTGAGGAGGGTAGAGGTATTAAAACGGAGGAGAAATAATAGCAACCCTGAAACCGAGGGGCGAGTACACTCATAGGCTTGAGTGTGAAATTAAAAATAGAGGGAAATAATCTCTCACTCCTGAAGCTGGAGCACAAATAGAGAGACGATGGTAGAAAATAAAACAGCCCGGAAACCTGGGCGATCTAAGCTCGTAAAGACGAGAAAATAAATACAGAATAGCCAAAAGAAAGACCTCTCTCTTTCTCCAAAGGGAGTAGACCAACAGAGAGGAGAAAAACAAAATAAACGGTGAAGAAAAGCAGTCTCCGAGAGACTAGCAAGGAAACGCGAAGGAGGACAGCAAAGGGGGACAGCAAAGGGACACAAAAACAGATCCTAAGAATCTAAGTGCAGCCAGGGCAAGTCCCGCGTTAACCCAAAGCAAAGCGATGGGGCAAAGTGTTCTCCACTGACTGCCTAAACCTATAGCTACCTTTACCGGCTACAAGTGTTATGACAGCAAAACAACACTGAAGAAGGAAATGCCAAGCCTTTTATAGCCCGCAGGAAACTCGAATCAGGTGCGAGGAAAAATAATAGCGAACGCAAAACCCCGGAGCGGACTACCGAAAGGTGAGGCAAGAGCGCCCTCATGCCGACAGAAGGGAGAACGACCGCAGAAACGAAACAAGGCTGCCAAAACCGTGACAGCAAGATTACAGGAAATATTGGCCAATATAGAGTCATAGCTTGATCCAGGATAATTTGCGAGTAGCCTACATGTGTAACATTATATGTAGCATCTTAAGTCACCTGGATGGTGATGGAGTGGAGCTCCCTTACGTTTCACATACAGTACATAAGAGCGATTTCTGCTGGGGCAGAACTCCAGGAAATTCAAAGTTCGCTGTGAACTCCTGACAGGTGTGGAGTTCAGGGGCGGACTGGCCATCTGGAGTACCGGGAGTTTTCCCGGTGGGCTGATGGACAATTGGGGCCGATCGATGCAACGCAAAAAAACTGTGTGGTTCTAACTGCCCGGCCCAGACGAGTGGGCTGTCGGCCCATTACTTTTGGCAGAGGGGTTTACTTCACATCTGATATTTCTGTATCCCTAAAAATCCTTCTAATTTGTCAGTCTCCCCCCTCCCCCCAAGCCAATTATTTTGGTCCACTCCATTACGTCACCTGAGCGCCAGGGCGCGAGATCAGTAACATCCAAAGTCATCATCGATAGTTCAACTCATAGATCGTATGGTTCAACTTCAGAAAAAATTGTCATAACATGGAACAAAAGGGTAAAAAACGCAGCCAAGTGTTTTAAAATAACAAATTATGTTAACGTTAGTGGCCGCAGCAGCAGCACTGCCACTGCTGCAGATGACAGGGTTGCTGGGCCCAGCGCTAGCAGTGATGAATCTTCCCAGCCTCAGCCTAGTAGTGAAATTGGCAGCAGAGGGGAGGAGGAGGAGGACGACAACGATATTTCAGGACCGCAGCAGCCCACTGAGCACAGCGACGACAACACAAGTTAAACTAATCAAGGCCTTGAAGCTGAACCGGTAAGGCAGAAAACGATAGGGATAAGATAAGCTAGGTTTGGCTATTTTTTTGCTATCACAAGAGAGATGCTTAACGTTAGCTAGAACAACCACAATTACAACTGGGTCATTGGTAAGCTAGCTACACATGTCCATAAATCGTACACCACTGGCGAATTGTTTCTCCTGATTAATTTTCCTGTTGAACTCAATGGAAAAAATATTCAGGAGAAACATATGTTTACATGCACAGCAATATCCGATTACTGGAAACGATCAGCTTACGCCATTATTTAACTTATTGCGTTCACATGGACATAAGAAATGTGATTACTCCAAAAGCCGCGTTTACATGATTCTCTCCATAATCAGCTCTGTGGAAAACGTAGCTACTAACTGCTTCCCGTTGTAAGGACAAAAATGGACGTTAGTAGGCTATTATTATTATTATTATAGCTAGCTAGTAATTATTATAGATACTTATTTATAGCTAATTGCTAGTAGTGGTTGATTTATATTATTGTACAAGCTAGCTTTACCGATCTCTAAATCTGGCGAATTTCCCGAAAATTTCAGTTATTTAATGTGCTAGCCACAAACTAGCTAGTACAAACACAAGCACGTAACACTGAACAATATATTTTCACCGGTGAAATGCAAATTTAATAATAAAATTCTGGAAGTGAGATGCTGAAGGAACCCCAGGCATAGCAAATGTTGGCGGGTGGAATCATTTTGACGTTACACCACCTCTTCTGCCTGACATGCGCAGTTTTAAAAAGCCGAAAGAAACCGGAGAAAGGTGTTTACATGCTCAAAAAAATCAAAAGTTTGGCCAAAAAACCAGAGGTGTTAATCGGGTTTCGAAAACACGGATTATGACCTTACATTATCGGATAAAGGTGTTTACATGACCATTTCAGTAACCAGAGTATTGCCATAACCGGGTTCAGATCGGAGTATTAGTGTGCATGTAAACGTACAATGCTTGTAGTATCTACTGCATATCTGGCAGCAGCACGGTGGTTTGAAGCTCATTTGATACCTTGGACCCTTGATGACTTAAAGCCATTTAGCCAACAAATGTGTTCCATACTGTATTAGCATAATTTACAGCTGAATCTAGTCCCACCCCCAATTCCCATAGAGATCCATATAAATGCAAAGAGTTTTTGTATCGCTTGTCAGACAACCTTAAAATAAGATATCCAGACTCTGATGATGTTGATAAGTCACAGTTTTATCAAAACTAGACTCTAGAATAAACAGTTGAACATTTACCACGCTATTAACAATTTACACATTGGTTTTATGCCCTGACAACGGTCATTTACATTTTCAAATTCTTCTTTAAAAAGATGAGCGTGTTCACATTCTTTGAACAGTTAAGAGCTTTAACAAACTAATATCTGAAATAATAAACAGTTGAACATGTACCACGCTATTAACTATTTACACGTTTTTTTTCATGCCCTGACAACTGTCATTTGGGTTGTCATTTGAGTTGCCTGTGTCAATGTTTTTTTCCCAGTCAAATCTATTTCTTTGTGATGCCTGCGAATGTGTCCTGCCATATTTGACGTGTTGCCTGAGGTGGTGTATGGTACTCGCGTGTAGCATAGCCGACAAACTGTCGTTTTTTTGTCAATGACGCGTTCGTTGTTTATACACTACTCACAAAAAGTTAGGGATATTTGGCTTTCGGGTGAAATTTATGGAAAATGTAAGTTCACGCTACAGTGATATTATATGTATCATGAAAGTAGGGCATTTAAGTAGAAGCATGCAATGGTGATTTCCTCATCTCAAACAATTTATTGAAACAAAAGCCAACAACAGTGGTGGGTATACCACAACAAAAATGTCAATGTCTCAATAACTTGTCATGTGCCCTTGAGCATCAATTACAGCTTGACAACGACGTCTCATGCTGTTCACAAGTCGACTTATTGTCTGCTGAGGCATGGCATCCCACTCTTCTTGAAGGGCGGCCCTCAGGTCATTGAGGTTCTGGGGTACAGAGTTACGAGCCTCTACACGGTGAGTCAGCTGATCCCATAGGTTTTCTATGGGATTCAGGTCTGGAGAAAGTGCAGGCCACTCCATTTGAGGTACCCCAGTCTCCAGCAGCCTTTCCCTAATGATGCGACCTCGATGAGCTGGAGCATTGTCGTCCATGAAGATGAAATTAGGCCTGTGTTGTTCATGCAGGGGCACAATGACTGGATTAATGATGTTATTCAGGTAGTATGGGCTTGTCACTGTACCATTCACAAAGTGTAGGGCAGTTCTGTATTGACTAGACACACCTGCCCACACTGTAACACCGCCACCACCAAAGGGTCGTCTGGTGACAACAGTGGCTGACGCATAGCACTCTCCTTGACGTCTCCATCGTTGGCGGCCATCATTTCTGCTCAACGTGAATCGACTTTCATCAGAGAACAGCACTGAGGCCCACTGGTCCCTCGTCCAGCGTAAATGCTCCCTGGCCCATGCAAGACGATGACGCCTGTGCCTGGTGGTGTGGTCAGGTACCCTTGCAGGTCGTCTAGCATGCAGACCACGCTGATGTAAACGGTTTCGAATGGTCTGACGTGACACTTGGGTGCCTCTCACCTCCCTTAAATGTGCCTGGAGTTGAGTGGCATTCATCATCCGGTTCCGCAGGGCACTGTTCACAATGAAGCGGTCATCAGTGTGGGATGTGGCCAAAGGACGTCCACTTCTATGCCTTTCTGTGACTCTTCCAGTCTCTCTGTATCTCTGTTGCAACCTGCTGATGACACTCTGTGACACTCTAAGCTCAGTGGCCACTTCCCTCTGAGAACATCCTGTTTGAAGCCTCGCAATGGCGAGGTACTGTTGATCAATTGTTAGGTGTCGTCTTGGTCTCATGATGTCAAAATGTGAACAGCATGATGAAGAGGACTGTTTAAATACCAATTCTAATTGAACCAGGAAATTTATTGGTCGATTCATGGATCAAACACCTGTTGTGAATTTTGCCGTTCAGCTCCTTGTTAGAGAACAGCAAGTTGTGCAAAAAGTACTGAAACATTGAATAGTTGGACATGTGCATTCAAAAGTTTAGAGAAGGTCAAATTAATTTCACCTGTAAAGGTTATAGTGCATTTTAGGTTCATCCTGAAATTTCACCCGAAAGCCGAATATCCCTAACTTTTTGTGAGTAGTGTATAACTCACGGGGAAGGCAAAATGTTGCCACACCGGTGACTTGAGGGAAGCAGGAGGATTTTCCAGTTCTGTTTCTCCATCTCCGACTCCGGCAGTGGCCATGGTGTGTCGAAAAGTAATGCAGGCTACCGGTAAGCTAACGTTAACTAGCAGCTGTGTCTTCTTTGAAATATCGTTGTTTTTTTTTCTTCGGACGCACGCCTGCGTGGACGAACAAAATGCAGTGGAAGGCGTCAAGTTTCGTCGGAAACGCTTACATTAGAGATGGCCAAGTAGGCTACTTTTTTTTACATTTTACCCATCACATGAAAGGCTAAGAAGAGCGCGCGGGGGGCGGGGGTGGAGAGAAAAAAAAAACTTGGAGAATCGCGAACCAGCTTGTGATTTCGAAGTTCGGAATCGAACGCTCATTTCGATCGATTTTCGATTTCGAATCGGTATCGTGACACCCCTATTATATACACATATTTTAAGGTCATTTGTGAATAAAAAATGGTTGAAAATTGGGAAAACTGAAAAAAATATGGAAAATGGCTTAAGAGGATAAAAAAAACGGAATTGGCCATTTTTGGAAAGTGGAATTTGCCTTTTTTTTAAACGGAATCCTAGAAGCCCTACATTTGGAGTCTACAGTAAAACGCATTGCCTGTGTCTTTGTCTTGTTTATTTTATACAACTTTTGTGCTCATCTTCATCAGAGGTGCCAAAGGAGGCCAATGTTTTTGTGTGGGTGCGTGCAGATATATTTTGAGGGTGTTTTTGTGTGTTTATGCATGCATGTATGATTGGCCAGCTGTATTTGTGGTGTGTGTGTGTGTGTGTGTGTGTGTGTGTGTGTGTGTGTGTGTGCGCGCGCGCATGTGTATGTGCATAAGCATATGTTTGTGTGTATGATTGTATGACTATTTTGGTGAGACTGTGTGTGTGTTTCTGAGTTTGTGTATCTTTGTGGGTCTCTATGTACATCTATTTCTGTATCTGTGTACATACAGTCAAGCCGGAAAGTCTCCCCACCCCTTTCACCTTCTCCACATTTTATTACGTTACAGACATATTCTACAATAGATTGAGTTCATTTTTTGTCTCAAAATTCTACACAAAATAGCCCATAATGACAAAGTGAAAACAGGTTTTTAGACATTTGTGCTAATTTATTAAAAATCTAAATGTAAAATATCATATGTACACAACTGTGCACACCCTTTGATATGACACCCAAAAGTGAGCTGAGGTGCATTTTGTTTCCACTGATACTGCTTGAGATGTTTCTACAACTTAATTGGAGTCCACCTGTGATAAATTCAATTGATTGGACATGATTGGGGATTGCCAACACCTGCCTATATAAGGTCCCACAGTTGACAGTGCATGTCAGAGCAAACTCCAAGCCATGGGGTCAAAGGAATTATCTGCAGACCTCAGAAACAGGATTGTGTCAAGGCATAGATCTGGAGAAGGGTACGGAAAAATCTCTGCAGCTTTACAGGTCCCAAAGAGCACAGTGGCCACCATCATTCGTAAATGGAAGAAGTTTGGAACCACCAAGAATCTTCCTAGACCTGGCCGCCCGGCCAAACTGAGCAATCGGGGAAGACGGGCCTTGGCCAGGGAGGTGAGCAGGAACCCGAGGGTCACTCTGACAGAGCTCCAGCGTATACTTGTGGAGATGGGAGAACCTTTCAGAAGATCAACCATCCAGGCAGCACTCCACCAATCAGGCCTTTATGGTAGAGTGGCCAGACGGAAGCCCCTCCTTAGTAAAAGGCACATCACAGCCCGCTTGGAGTTTGCCAAAAGGCACCTAGAGGACTCTCAAACCATGAGAATCAAGATTCTCTGGTCTGATGAAACCAAAATGGAACTTTTTGGCCTGAATACCAAGCGTATAGCCTATACTAGTCCTGCTAGAGGGAAAGATGAATGCAGCTAAGTACACCGAGATCCTTGAAGAAAACCTGCTCCAGAGCGCTCTGGACCTCAGACGCTCTGGCACACAGCCAAGAGAACAAAGGAGTGGCTTCGGAGAAAGTCTGTGCATGTCCTTGAGTGGCCCAGCCAGAGCCCAGACCTGAATCCAATTGAACATCTGTGGAAAGAGCTGAAAATGGCTGTGTACCGACGCTCCCCATCCAACCTGACGGAGCTTGCAAGGATATGCCAAGAGGAATGGGCAAAAATGTCCAGAAACAAGTGTGCCAAGCTGGTAGCTTCTTTCCCAACACACCTTGAAGCTGTAATCGCTGCCAAAGGTGCAGCAACCAAGTATTAGGCTAAGGGTGTGTACAGATATGTAACCCCTAAATAACCTATTTTTGTCAGTAAAATAAAATTGCATATTTTCTAAAAACCTGTTTTCACTTCGTCATTATTGGCTATTGTGTGTAGATGTTTGAGGCAAAAAATGAACTCAATCTATTGTAGTATAAGTCTGTAACGTAATAAAACGTGGAGAAGGTGAAAGGAGTGTGCAGACTTTCCGGCTTGACTGTATATGTATATTTATAAAACAAAAGAAAAAGACAAGTAAAACCTAAAATAGGATACAATCAAGTAAAAGCCATCGTAAAGAAGTATGTTATCAGAAGGCTTTTAACAAGTGCTGTATTTCTCTGATCTGTCTGGGCAAACTATTACATAGTGTGGGGGCATAGAAATAAAAAGAAGCTTCTCCACTTCTTTTGTAATTTACTTTTGGAATGCGTAACAAGTTATCACCAGAAGATCTGAGGGCACATATGGGCTGATATCTATTCAGCAGGTCATATATGTAAAGTGGTGCTTTACCAGTCAGAGCTTTTTTTGATTTTATTATTTTAAAATCAATTCTAAATTTCACAGGCAGCCAATGCAGAGATGCCAGTACAGGTGTGATGTGAGCTCTCTTCTTGCTTCATGTCAAGATTCTTGCAGCTGAGTTTTGCACAAGTTGTAGCTGCTCTGTATATTTTTTTGGAAGACCAGAGAAAAGAGCATTACAGTAGTCTAATCTACTTGTAACAAAGGCAGTTATTAACCGTTCAGCATCAGCTTGCAAGAGGAAAGGCCTTACTTTAGTAATGTTTCACAAATGGAAAAAGGCTACCCTTGTAACATTTCTTATATGTGGCAGAAAGCTTAAATCAGCATCCAGGATTACACCTAGATTCTTAACTTGAGGTTTATTTTTTGGTTCTTAGATAATCTTTCTTTCTGGGCCTTAGATCCTATGATAAGTATTTCAGTCTTATCCTGATTCAACTGAAGAAAATTCTGAGACATCCAGAGATGAATATCATTGACAGTTTTCTAAGGAACCGATTGGCTTTCATCATATACAGTGCCCTCCACTATTATTGGCACCCCTGGTAAAGATGCTTAGCTTAATCTCCCACTGAAAAAATGAGAAAAATCCAAGAATTGACCAAGAGAAACAACCCTAAAAATGATCCATCCATATCTACTGCATATCTGGCAGCAGAGTGATGGTTTGAGGCTTGTTTGATACCTCAGACCCTTGATGACTTACAGCCATTTTACCAACCATGTTACTGTTCCAGCATAATTTACAGGTAAATCCTGTCCCACCCCCCAATTCCCATTGAGATCCATTCAAATGCAGAGACATTTGACCAGAAAATACGATATCAAGAGTCTTTTGATGTTGTTGGGTCACAGACATCAGGACGTCATGGCATGCAAAGGCTATGCGACCAAATATAAAAAATTATTACTTTATTCCATATATAAATGCATGGGTGCCAATGATTGTGGCACACAGGGTTTTGTTAAAAATGATTATTTCTTGATGAGGGATTTTTTTTCTCATAATAAATTTACTTCAATTAAAGGTTGGATTTTTCTCATTTTTTCAGTTTGAGATTAAGCTAATTCACCAAACGGCGAATTATTTATAATCCTTTTTACTCATCTTCACCAGGGGTGCCAATAATAGTTTTTTGATGTGACAGGACTACAGTACGCAGATACAACAATTTTTATTTTTGATATCTTTTTTTAAATCAATTTGAAAATGTGGCGGTAGAAATTAAATTGGGGCGGGCTGCCAGTTTAATACATTAATGGGAAACACTGCTGTTCTTTAAGGATGTCAAGATGTACCTGTAGTTTTGTCTTTCTCCATTTACGCTCTGCTTTCTGACAGTTCCTCTTTAGTTTAAGAATTTCACAGCGGGTTCAGTGGTACACGTGTAAGATTTACAAGTTGTGCAAACCTATCAGCTGCTGCAAAGTTTAAAATGTGCCTCTTTAAAATGCCATCAGCTTTTTTCTTTCCTTTTAACAACATTTAACAACGACATTAAAAAATACACAGAAGTGATCTGATATAGCGAGATCGACAATAGAGGAAATTGTAACTCTTAGTCTTCTAGAAATGACCAAATCTAGAGTATGGCCATGCTTATGAGTTGGCTCAGCAACATGCTGATTAAAATCAAGAAAGAGTAGTACGTTTTTAAAATCCATGGCCTTGGAACCTCGCACATTATCCACATGCAAGTTAAAATCACCTATCTAAAGAACTCTCATGATCAGTTGATATGATAGACATGAATTCAGGAAAAAATGCTGGGTTTTGCCTTGGAGGGTGATAGATGGTCACCATCAGTACAGGAGAATCAAAATTTAGAATCTGAGCAAGATATTCAAAAGACGAAGTCACCAAAGTCCATTTGCTTGTATTTAAATTGACCTGAATAAATTTTTGCTAAGCCACCTCCTCTCTTATTCTGCCTAATTTTTTGAAAAAAGGGGTCATTTGTGGGCGAAGCCTCTATTAGCGAGAGAGTACCATCTGTCCCTAGCCATGTCTCTGTTAAGAATTTAAAAAATCAAATGTATTGTTTTGAACAAGGTCATTAATTAAAAACTTTATGCCAGGGATCTAATATTTAATAATGGAAAAGTGTAAGGAATTAAATGTTGGATGTTTGTGAATACGGGTTCGCATATACACACATTGACTGGGGCGTGGTTATGAAATAGCGGGCGGCAAGACCCTGAACTCCGGAGAGCAAGACTATACTGCTACCAGGCATTCATCTAATTGTTCTAAGACTATCTACTGCTACCAGGCATTCATCTAATTGTTCTCTGACACTAAGACTATCTACTGCTACCAGGCATTCATCTAATTGTTCTCTGACACTAACACCTTCTATCCCAGCATGTAACGGTGCTACTCATCCGGGAGTCTTGCAAATAATGTTTCTGCGCGATGAGGAAGTGCCTTTAACCTAAAAACATATGTATGTCCGGGTACCGAAATTAACAGCTAACCCTGGGAGCCCTAACTAAGGTTACTCCATCTGGTGAGTGAGACTATCTAAATATCCCAGACTATAATCCAATTATTCTTTTATGAAATAATACTAGGATCCGTCTGGACACTGAAATTCACAACTATCATAGAGCAGCTGCACTTCCGCTTCGTGAGACTATTCAATTCAATTTTATTTATATAGCGCTTTTCACAGATGACTGTCACAAAGACGCTTTACAGAACAGAAAGGGGAGGAAAGGGGAAATGGGAAATGCCAGCTCTAAGCCAGCTCTAAGCCCCCAGATAGCAGAGGTAAAAACTCTAGTAGGAGAGAAAACCCTCATACTGTGGCGAGAAAAAACTCCCCGATGGGAAGAAATCTCGAGAGGAACCCGGCTATTGGGGGGATGCCCATCCTCCACTGGCCTATGGGTTGATTATGTCATAGGGAGGTATTCTATTCTGATGACTCCATCATGTAGAGATCAGCAGTGGCAGGTGGGGGGCGCCTAGCTGGTCTTGGGCTGGAGCTTCGGGCCAGGAGGGGGGCGGGGGAAGGACGCGGAAAACTCGGGAAACTTGGGCTAGAGCTCCGGGCAGGTGCCCAGAGCAGGGAAGAGGAAAAAAGAAAAAAACATTGTTAGGGGGTTCAGATGGTAGCAGAACAAGCGCAGCAGGAGAGACAGAGGTGCATGCTGCGATAAGGAAACCCCGGCAGAATAAGGCTATGGCAGCATAGCTAAGGGCTAAACAGAGGCAGGGGCCAATACAGCCACGAGGGCAGGCTTGAGACAGTCACCACTAGACCATGACCGGTCGAGCTTAACACAACACTACCAATAATGATCCAGTGACAGCACTGACCGCTCAGTCCACCAGAGACTCTATAGCTAATGCCAGCCACCCACTCCTGACCCTCAACTATAGGACAGACTAAAAAGATGAGTTTTAAGCCTAGCTTTAAATAGACTGACAGTGTCTGCACCCCGAACATGAGCAGGCAATTTGTTCCATAGGAGAGGAGCACGATAGGAAGAGGCTCTACCACCTATGGTACTTTTAGCTATTTTAGGAATAACAAGGAGGCCTGCGCCCTGCGAAAGGAGCGTTCGTGAGGGATTATAAGGGAAAAGTAAATCCCTTAAATATAAGGGGGCAAGCCCATGTAAGGCTTTAAAGGTAAGTAATAGAATCTTATAGTCTATTCAAAATTTGACTGGCAACCAGTGAAGTGAAGCTAACACTGGGCTGATGTGTTCAAATCTTCTAGTTCTCGTGAGAATACGAGCTGCTGTATTTTGAATTAGCTGAAGCCCTTTCAGAGAGGAATGTGTACATCCAGACAAAAGAGCATTACAATAATCTAATCTAGAAGTAACAAAAGCATGGACTAGCTTTTCAGCATCATGTAGGGACAGTATTTTTTGAATTTTTAGACTATCACTATGCCCAGCGAGTAACCTGCTTACGGTGTCACCCCAAAACCACATAGGAGACCAATACAGTGATTGGTCCTCACAGAGATGCACACCCCAATCGGCGTATAAGCAAACCACATATCTTGGATGTACTGAAAAAGGGAAAACGGTTAATTATGACATAATATGACAGTTGGCAATAACCAAGAATAGGCATACCTTGATGGAAAAAGGTAGACATTTTATTTACAAAACAACACAATCAAAGAATGCTATTCTATCCTAAGAGAAAATGCATACACTATAACAGACTAAGACAAAAGGGAACACAAAGAGAATAATGATGTTTGCTCAAAATGCCGCACGAGAAGACTATGGTACCAGGAGAACTGTTAAACAGATTCTCCCCGACTGGCCCTTTGGACTTGAAATGCAATTGTTTGTCCAGGTAGAGGGCTGTGCCACCTCACCACCAAGAGACATTACATTACATTACATTACATTACAGGCATTTAGCAGACACTCTTATCCAGAGCGACTTACACAGCATTTTTTATTTTTTTTATACATAGTACCCATTGATACAGCTGGATATATACTTAAGCAATGCAGGTGAAGTACCTTGCTCAAGGGTACAACAGCAATGTCCTACCTGGGAATCGAACCTGCAACCTTATGGTTACAAACCCAGTTCCTTAACCATTATACTACACTGCCACCCTACACAGAGAGACTGTATAGCCTACAAGTTAATCTGAACCAAATGTCTGATATAAATATCTGAACCATAGACGGCGATCATGTGGGTGCTCAGGTGCCTGGGCACGCACGGGCAAATCGTATTGCAGAGTGAAGTTATATTTTGATGAACGTGAAACCAATTGAAAAGCGCTGTTTGTTGAGGTATGCTACATCGCCCACTACTGAACTGACTCTCCAGAGTGCCAGCTATCAATAAGACAGTTTGCTAGAGGTGATGTTGACTCCACGAAATTGACTAGTTCGTAATACCAATTAAACCGAAAACCCACAAAGAATTAAACATCACGCCTGTGTCAAACGATTCTGAGGGAAGTAACGTGAGCAGCAGTTTCAACATCTGCTTCCCAGTGAACATTTCTACATTGAAAAGTCGCTGAAATTCCATCTCGCATTCAGGTGAAAAACCGGCTAAAATTGGTTTAAAAGTTTTTGAACCGTGATGCACTTTGAACGCACTTTTGCACTTGCGTACTTGCCCAATCATATACAGTGGGGACGGAAAGTATTCGGGCAGTGACACATTTTTTGTTTTTTTGGCTCTGTACTCCAGCACATTGGATTTGAAGTGGAACAGTCACTATGAGGTTAAAGTGCAGACTTTCAGCTTTAATTTGAGGATTTTTACATCCGTATTGGGTCAACCGTGTAGCAATTGTAGCCCTTTTTATACACAGCGCCCCCCCACCCTCAACCCCTCACTTTAGGGGAGGAAGAGTAATTGGACAAATTAACATAAAATTAAATAGTCATCATATTTAATATTTGGTTACATATCCTAATCAATATTCTTAATTAAGTTGCATATCCTGAATTACGTTTCTAAATGCGAATTTAATGATCAAATGAAATAAAGTATTTTGGATGCCATTAATTGAGTTGTATTTTTTTAATAAGATTTTTTTATTATAACATGTGAGTGCCCCAGAAATGTGAAAAAATGCCTCTCAAATCAGTTAAGGGGGGGCAAAAAAAGCCCTGTGAGAATTTAAATTTTTTTTTCGTACCCTGATTGGACTATAACTACAACAAATGCTGCATCAAGCACGATGCACTCTTTCACCACGAACGTGCAGGCTATTAGCCCTATCTACGGTGCTAGCCTAGTCGTCAATGTCCCAATTATAGTAGCCGATTCATATTTTTCTGAAATTGTAAACAACTTTAAACCCTCAAAATTCCATACATACAATTCCATACATTGTGCATACATCAACCTCTCAAGTTGCACTGCATGATAAAATAGCCCAAACCTGTTTACAACCATCTTGCCACAGTCAGACAATAACATGCATAAAATGTACCGTTTCTACACACTACAAAAACGTTTGTTCCGATATAGGCTAGCCTATAGCTATTATTAAAAAGTTGAAATTGTTACAAATAAACATTTGTTGTATTTTCCTTTGCGTAGGCTACGCTTACCCAATGTAGCTACTTTCGGTATAACGTTAACATTTTTTTCTACAAATCTCTGATAAACAGATTAAGGAACCAAATATCCTACCTCGTAACGATTCTACAACTGGTTTCTGTTGAATGTTGAAGATTCTCTTATTCCATTTTGCCACTGCCCAGCAATGTTGATGTTTCCACAGCGCTATCGCACTCACGGCTGTAATAGCGTACGTTGCTGTTTTGTAAAAACACACGTAACGTTACTTTTTAAGGTATGTAAATACATTGGGCTACGTATTTTATCTGAATTATGCACATAACTGTTCAGTTGTATTATGAATGTACTGTATGTGATCATTCTGACAGCGTAGCTAGCAAGTGTTTTGATGTGGGTCAGGAATAGTCACGTGTGACTGAGTATCTGCCACAGTTCTGTGGTATCTGCAGATCCATAGACTAGAAAAATAAGGAGAAGTAATGGTCTCACTGAAATGGCTTGAGTTAGGAACAGTGCCTACAGTGGCTGAATGGGAAAACTACAGGGTCGGCGGTTCTTTTATTCAGTGATTAAATTTTTTAAAATTATATATACATGTACTTTCAGTTTATGATTGAGGCGAGGCCGCTTTCAGTTGAGAGGCCCGTTTCAGGTGAAACAAATGAAACATAGCAAATGCCGCCTATGCTTCCATCTCTGATCCAAATCCAAATGCTGTCACGTAACGTTATGTTGTCTAAGTTACAAAATAGGCTACAATTGAATTGTTAACAAAAAATATTTTTAGCGCTGTTGAAATTTTTGCCTATGTTTTAGCTAAATGCTCATCTAGCCTACTAATCACTCCATTCAACATTATTCAACTAATTCTGATCTTAATAACGTTAGCACAGAGAACTTCCTAACAAAACATGACAAAAGCATAAGCCAGCTAGGCTACTGTGGTTAAGCTACCAGGAAAAACAAACCTTTCACTCTGCATGAAAATGCCAGGGTGACAGGTGCCAGTAGACTACGTTAGCAAAATGCAATCGATTATGACATAGCTACAGCAAATAAACTATCCGCTACACATGATTGGGTTATAATCTCAAGTGTATGCAAGTTACTATTAACCAAATGATAGCCTATGTTTAATTATTGCTTTACGATAGCTGCATGCTAGGTAGGCTGAATAGAACGCTGAATTCAGCACAGGACATGTGGTTTGGTGAGATCTGTAATCGTAATCAGAGTTTGTTTAATAAAGTAGAGAAATCAGTAGATGAGCATTTGGTTAAAACCTAGGCAAAAATGAACCCATATTTTTCTACAAACAGAACTACGGCTGTGTCCGAATAGTCCGAATCAGCACACACTACAATTTGAGTATGCTAGTTGAGTATACTTTTTTTGAAAAGCTGTTAAATTAGGCTAGCCTTACCTGCGCGGCCAAATTGAGTGTTCTCAGTATCCCCAGATGATATAGCCAAAGAGTGTAAAGGAAACTGATATAGCCTAGCTACTTATGTCCAGGTTTATATGGAGGATATTTTGCATACTGCATGTCACTGCAGTATAGACTACAGTAAGCAGCATACTAGTACACAGGACACAGTAAATTGGGCATTCACAATGCCTTCCTCTACAACACTGTTATGACCCAACAATACTATCCCAGATGATTTGACATTACCTTTTTGTGCTTTTATCACAATTCATTACTTCTTTGTATGACTTCCAGGTTCTTTAGACTACTTACCACAAAATAGGCTATGTCACCATATTTTAACACTTTCACCTTCACTAGATCCCTTTACACCGCATTAACAGTTCATATTTCCACCTTTTATTTTCCACCTCACACTATACCATATTACCATCTTTCTATGCCATTTCCAGCCATTGATATTTGTGAAGCAACCACACATACAATTTATTTAGGAATTGTTAATCTAGTTTCAATTGATATTAATCCCAGTCCACGGCATTTATCCTATTATCCACAGTTATTTACATGCACATACATATGCTGCTTTATACATATACTGCGTTCAGTACAGAATATATTCCAAGAACCTAGGCCTTTTACGGCCTGTGAACAGCCCTGGGTTCCCAGCATCATTAGAAGTCAAAGGGTTGCAAAACAGTCCCATGTTTACCCAAAAGGCTTTGATGTCCCGTGTCTTGTTAGATTGTCCGCTCAGCTGTCATTTACAATCCACTGGTCCTTGTGACCTTAATTCACTGTTTTAGCTCTGAAGCAACACAGGATGCAATTAAACCACTGCCACATGGGGGACAACCATCAAACAAATGCTGCAATAGGCTGAGATATCAGGAGCATACTACCCAGTTCATCAAATAGTGCTTGACAATTAAGTGCAGATCATTACAAATCCATTACATATAGCTTACACAATGACTACTTTCCCTCTCTGTAGGCAGACTGATATGGCTCAAATAGTGTCCAGTTCATCATATGAAATTAAGTTCAAATTGAGTGGATATATTTAGCCAGCATGTCACATACAATTGCAACTATCCTCCCATTTAGTTTTTATAGACTAAATACAGAAGAAAAGAGAAGTGTAGTGACGGGTAATAAATCAGCTTCACCAGTTCGGGCCAGATATGGATCGCTTCAGGTATTCACCCTTCATTTTAAGTTCAAATTCTCTTAATTTCTTTGAAATAACACGATCTTCCAGTGTCTGACGCAAACAGGATTTATTGTATATAATTCAAAGGAATTACATGCAGTATCCCAGGCTAATCTGCGCAGATAAAAACATGCATTCATAAATCATCCTCCCTTAAGTAGGCTCGTCCGAGGCAGCCTGACGCACCCCCTTCCCCGTCAGTTTTCTGTCTGTGTCTCTTCTTAGTCTATGAGTAGTGGATGCGTGAGTGAAATGTCCAGTCTGAGTCTTCCAGTGGGTCCCAGTATGGTACTGGTCAGGTAGGTCACCTAGGTATCACAGGTTGGGTCTGATCTGGTCTGGTCTGGTCTGGGGTGTGACCTGTACAGCTGTATCTTATATCCTTTTCCATAGTTCCACCCTTTGTGGGGCTTAGGAACCATCTCCTCCCATAACCTGTCCCCTGATTTTTTTATTAACAAAGCCTTTAAACTTTAAACCCTTATCTATGATTCCCAAGTACTCCTATTTTTTTAATGAGGGGCTCAGTTTTGCGCATGCGTTAATTCCCCTCTTACAGTCCCTACTCCATAGCTCATTACAGTTTACACCTTATACATACTTTTGATATACATCGGCTATGCATTGTGTGCTTATATATACAGATCCTTTCCAAAAAATTAGAATATCATGGAAAAGTTGTTTTTTTTTCCATAATTCCATTCAAAAAGTTAAACTTTCATAGATTATAGATTCATTACACACAAAGTGAAATATTTCTCGCCTTTATTTGTTTCATTTTTCATAATTTTGGCTTACAGCTCCAGAAAACCCCCAAAACAGTATTACAAGAAATTAGAATAGTGTGTCGAAAATCAGCATTTACTTCAGTTATTTCAGAGAATGAATGTTTTAGACTGAGTGTCACACTCTGTACGTGGTGGTTTTTGAAGCACTGACTCCAGCCTCAGTCCACTCCCTCTGCATCTCCGCCAAATTTTGGAATTGTCTTTGCTTGACAATCCGCTGAAGCCTACGGTCATCTCTTTTGCTTGTGCACCTTCTCCTGCCACATTTTTCCCTTCCACTAAACTTTCTATTGATATGCTTGGACACTGCACTCTGTGAACAGCCAGCCTCCTTAGCGATGACCTTTTGTGGCTTACCCATCTTCTGGAGGGTGTCAATGATGGTCTTCTGGCCAATTGTCAAGTCTGCAGTCTTCCCCATACTGAACCAAACTGAGATACCTGTCCAATTTAACGACACACCTGTAGAAAAACTTTGCTGGTGTTTTGAGTAAATTAGATGAATAGAGTGTGACACTCAGTCTAAAACATTCATTCTCTGAAATAACTGAAGTAAATGCTGATTTTCGACACACTATTCTAATTTCTTGAAATACTGTTTTGGGGGTTTTCTGGAGCTGTAAGCCAAAATTATGAAAAATGAAACAAATAAAGGCTAGAAATATTTCACTTTGTGTGTAATGAATCTATAATCTATGAAAGTTTCACTTTTTGAATGGAATTATGGGGGGGAAAAAACTTTTCCATGATATTCTATTTTTTTGGAAAGGATCTGTATATTGTGCATGGTATACATATAACTTGGTTTACATCTTAATCATATGGCTCATAGCCTGATTATTGCTTATATTTATGATTATACAGTAACACGATGGTCCTTCTGGGACTCCGGGGATTCGAGAGCCCCCCGCGTCCCTTGGCCTCCCAGGTCTCCTATCAAGATTTTTATGGCCTTCTTCCCAGCTGTACTGCTGAGGTGTTTTTTTCATGAGTTCTCTGGGGATTTTTCTCCCACAGTAGCTTAAATGATCACACTGGGAACTGACACACACACACACACTCACACACACTGGGTTGCCAGAACTTTACCGTAGCCTACAGGCTAAATAACGGTGACAATTTTGTTAACTATACGGTTGCAGGTTGTATATCTAATTATATAAATGTGTGTCACCGTAAACAATACAATTAGCCTATTTATATTTCAGCTGTTTACAATTTTGTACCTTCATTATTTTACAGTCTTTTATCGTAAATTTCAGTGACATTGTTTTACAATGTACTAGGGGTGTAAGGGTGTT
>CM056384.1:24042840-24218803 GCA_029718625.1 Synaphobranchus kaupii
GGTCTGGCAGGCTTATTTTTTCCTTTGTTTCCCGTTTTCTCTCTAGCGCCTTTTGGACGCCTTTTCTGTTCTGTGTTGTCCGTGTCGGGTTTTCGTTCATCCTGGCACTCAGCGATTTCACCTGTGCAGCTCTTCCGCCAGTTATTTAAACGCTGCGTCTTCCTGCTTCCGTGCTTCCATGTTCTCGCATTTCACTGGTAGCCGGTAAGGCAGGGGTGGACAATTCCAGTCCTGGAGGGCCGGTGTGTATGCAGGTTTTTGTTCCCACCAATTACCCCAGCTAAATTAGCTAATTGGCTGTTTACACCAACACTGGTAGATCACATTAAAATGTTTCATATAGGGACACAAGAAGTCTTCGGCTGTCATTCATGCACTTATTAAGAATTGTAGCTAAAATGTCAGATGGCGTAAATATTAGGGCTAATTAGGTAATTAAGGCCAGAAGTTGGCATGAAAACCAGAAACGCATACGGCCCTCATTGCCCACCTCTGCGGTAAGGTATAGGACTCGGAGACTGTTTTCCTTGTTTTATTTCAAATTAAACAGCAAACTCCGGTTAGAGTTAGGGTTGATCTTCAGATCTTCTGTCTCCCGTTTTTTACTCTATTTTTCAGTCCTTGTTTTTCTACCTTCCTTTGTTCGCTGCTTTATTTGTTTTCTCTCTTTTCTAACTCACTTCTGACTGGAGTTAGAGGAGTTTTGTCTCGCTGCTTGTATTCTCAAGCCTACGAGTTATTTCGCCCTATTATTGGGGTTGCTTTGATTTATTCTTTTCATTCTGTACCTCTGTCGGTCCGCCTTCCCTTATTGGGTGCTAGAGGTACTTAGCTTCCTTCTACCTATTACTCAAACTTCGAGTTTTTTCGCCCATATATTTCGGGTTGTTTTAATTTCTCCACGTTCAGTCTCTATTTCTTATTTCCTCAGATTGAGGACGGAGCTATTTGTGTTGTTCTTTTATTTCTTTTCCCTTTTACGGAGACCCTTCTGCTCTATTGGTCTTCATTTTGTGGAGACTTTCTGATTCCTTTCTGTCGCGTCTGGTCCTCCGAAACAGACTCTCCCTTACAGTTTCTGGATGCTGTCTCTTTGTGTGGAAAATTAGTTTTTTCCTGGATGTGATCTCTTTGTGTGGAAAATTTGCTTGTGTCTGAATGTTGTTTCTGTGTGGAAAATGGGTTTGTTTCTGGATGCTGTCTCTTTGTGTGGAAAATGAGCTTGTTTCTGGATGCTGTCTCTTTGTGTGGAAAAAGCTTGTTTCTGGGTGTTTTCTCTTTCTGTGGAAAATAAGCTTGTGTCTGGATGCTGTCTCTGTGTGGAAAATTTGTTTGTTTCTGGATGCTGTCTTTTTGTGTGGAAAATGAGCGTGTTTCAGGATGCTGTCTCTGTGTGGAAAATTAGTTTGTTTCTGGATGCTGTCTCTTTGTGTGGAAAATGAGCTTGGTTCTGTGTGCTTTCTCTTTGTGTGGAAAATGAGCTTGTGTCTGGATGCTGTGTTATGGCAGTGTACAGGATTGGACCCAGATGCTGAACTCAGAGACAGACGGCTGGTTGAACTCCACGCAGAAGGCTTTATTACACAAGACTACACACACAGGGCAGCAGGCAGGCAGGAAACAGGCTTGGACAAAGCAGGGCAGGGCTGGAGTAGAGACAGAACTCGGATGAGGCAGGTGGGCAGGAGGGCTGGAGCTGGACAGGAGCAGGGCTGGACGGGGATGGGCAAGGCAGGCAGGAGAACTGGAGCAGGGCTGGATGGGAACAGGCATGACCAGGGCAGGCTGGACAGGCAGGAGAACATAAACTGGACGGGTACACAGGACTGAACACTGGAACAAGGTGCAGGCAGGGAACAGACAGGAATCAAAAAAGGCTGGAAAGTAATATGACAAGCAAAAAGCAGGGCACAAGATGATCTGGAACAGAACAAAGAAACAGGGGAGCTTATGTGCCAGATTACTAACGAGACAACGAGGAACAGGTGAGACGAGAACACATGAGGAAACACAATTCAGGTGCAGGGAAGTGGAGACACAAAATGGAGAGAGAAAGGGAAAACACGGAACGGAATACACATAGAAACGGAAAACCAGGAAAATCAAGACAGAGGCACGGGACGTGACATGCTGTCCCTTTATATGGAAAATGAGCTTGTTTCTGGATGCTGTCTCTTTGTGTGGAAAATGAGCTTGTTTCTGGATGCTGTCTCTGTGTGGAAAATTAGTTTGTTGTGTGGAAAATGAGTTTGTTTCTGGATGCTGTCTCTGTGGAAAATTAGTTTGTGTCTGGATGCTGCCTCTTTGTGTGGAAAATGAGATTGTTTCTGGATGCTGTCTTTTTGTGTGGATAATGAGCTGGTTTCTGGATGCTGTCTGTGTGGAAAATTAGTTTGTGTCTGGATGCTGTCTCTTTGTGGAAAATTAACTGGTTTCTGGATGCTGTCTCTTTGTGTGGAAAATGAGCTTGTTTCTGGATGCTGTCTCTTTGTGGAAAATGAGCTTGTTTCTGGATGCTGTCTCTGTGGAAAATGAGCTTGTTTCTGGATGCTGTCTCTTTGTGGAAAATGAGCTTGTTTCTGGATGCTGTCTCTGTGTGGAAAATGAGCTTGTTTCTGGATGCTGCCTCTTTGTGGAAAATGACCTTGTTTCTGGATGCTGTCTCTGTGGAAAATGAGCTTGTTTCTGGATGCTGCCTCTTTGTGTGGAAAATGAGCTTGTTTCTGGATGCTGTCTCTTTGTGTGGAAAATTAGCTTGTTTCTGGATGCTGTCTCTTTGTGTGGAAAATTAGCTTGTTTCTGGATGCTGTCTCTGTGTGGAAAATGAGCTTGTTTCTGGATGCTGTCTCTGTGTGGAAAATGAGCTTGTTTCTGGATGCTGCCTCTTTGTGTGGAAAATGAGCTTGTTTCTGGATGCTGCCTCTTTGTGGAAAATGAGCTTGTTTCTGGATGCTGTCTCTTTGTGGAAAATGAGCTTGTTTCTGGATGCTGTCTCTTTGTGGAAAATGAGCTTGTTTCTGTATGCTGCCTCTTTGTGTGGAAAATGAGCTTGTTTCTGGATGCTGTCTCTGTGTGGAAAATTAGTTTGTTGTGTGGAAAATGAGTTTGTTTCTGGATGCTGTCTCTGTGGAAAATTAGTTTGTGTCTGGATGCTGCCTCTTTGTGTGGAAAATGAGATTGTTTCTGGATGCTGTCTTTTTGTGTGGATAATGAGCTGGTTTCTGGATGCTGTCTGTGTGGAAAATTAGTTTGTGTCTGGATGCTGTCTCTTTGTGGAAAATTAACTGGTTTCTGGATGCTGTCTCTTTGTGTGGAAAATGAGCTTGTTTCTGGATGCTGTCTCTTTGTGGAAAATGAGCTTGTTTCTGGATGCTGTCTCTGTGGAAAATGAGCTTGTTTCTGGATGCTGTCTCTTTGTGGAAAATGAGCTTGTTTCTGGATGCTGTCTCTGTGTGGAAAATGAGCTTGTTTCTGGATGCTGCCTCTTTGTGGAAAATGACCTTGTTTCTGGATGCTGTCTCTGTGGAAAATGAGCTTGTTTCTGGATGCTGCCTCTTTGTGTGGAAAATGAGCTTGTTTCTGGATGCTGTCTCTTTGTGTGGAAAATTAGCTTGTTTCTGGATGCTGTCTCTTTGTGTGGAAAATTAGCTTGTTTCTGGATGCTGTCTCTGTGTGGAAAATGAGCTTGTTTCTGGATGCTGTCTCTGTGTGGAAAATGAGCTTGTTTCTGGATGCTGCCTCTTTGTGTGGAAAATGAGCTTGTTTCTGGATGCTGCCTCTTTGTGGAAAATGAGCTTGTTTCTGGATGCTGTCTCTTTGTGGAAAATGAGCTTGTTTCTGGATGCTGTCTCTTTGTGGAAAATGAGCTTGTTTCTGTATGCTGCCTCTTTGTGTGGAAAATGAGCTTGTTTCTGGATGCTATCTCTGTGTGGAAAATGAGCTTGTTTCTGGATGCTGTCTCTTTGTGTGGAAAATGAGCTTGTTTCTGGATGCTGCCTCTTTGTGGAAAATGAGCTTGTTTCTGGATGCTGTCTCTTTGTGGAAAATGAGCTTGTTTCTGTATGCTGTCTCTTTGTGTGGAAAATTAGCTTGTTTCTGGATGCTGTCTCTTTGTGTGGAAAATGAGCTTGTTTCTGGATGCTGCCTCTTTGTGTGGAAAATTAGCTTGTTTCTGGATGCTGTCTCTTTGTGTGGAAAATGAGCTTGTTTCTGGATGCTGCCTCTTTGTGTGGAAAATGAGCTTGTTTCTGGATGCTGCCTCTTTGTGTGGAAAATGAGCTTGTTTCTGGATGCTGCCTCTTTGTGGAAAATGAGCTTGTTTCTGGATGCTGTCTTTTTGTGTGGAAAATGAGCTTGTTTCTGGATGCTGTCTCTGTGGAAAATGAGCTTGTTTCTGGATGCTGTCTCTGTGTGGAAAATGAGCTTGTTTCTGAATGCCGTCTCTTTGTGTGGAAAATGAGCTTGTTTCTGGATGCTGTCTCTTTGTGTGGAAAATGAGCTTGTTTCTGGATGCTGTCTCTTTGTGGAAAATGAGCTTGTTTCTGGATGCTGTCTCTTTGTGTGGAAAATTAGCTTGTTTCTGGGTGTTTTCTCTTTGTGTGGAAAATTAGCGTGTGTCTGGGTGTTTTCTCTTTGTGTGGAAAATTAGCTTGTGTCTGGATGCTGTCTCTGTGTGGAAAATTAGTTTGTGTCTGGATGCTGCCTCTTTGTGTGGAAAATGAGCTTGTTTCTGGATGCTCTCTCTTTGTGTGGAAAATTAGCTTGTTTCTGGATGCTGTCTCTTTGTGTGGAAAATTAGCTTGTTTCTGGATGCTGTCTCTGTGTGGAAAATGAGCTTGTTTCTGGATGCTGTCTCTGTGTGGAAAATGAGCTTGTTTCTGGATGCTGCCTCTTTGTGTGGAAAATGAGCTTGTTTCTGGATGCTGCCTCTTTGTGGAAAATGAGCTTGTTTCTGGATGCTGTCTCTTTGTGGAAAATGAGCTTGTTTCTGGATGCTGTCTCTTTGTGGAAAATGAGCTTGTTTCTGTATGCTGCCTCTTTGTGTGGAAAATGAGCTTGTTTCTGGATGCTATCTCTGTGTGGAAAATGAGCTTGTTTCTGGATGCTGTCTCTTTGTGTGGAAAATGAGCTTGTTTCTGGATGCTGCCTCTTTGTGGAAAATGAGCTTGTTTCTGGATGCTGTCTCTTTGTGGAAAATGAGCTTGTTTCTGTATGCTGTCTCTTTGTGTGGAAAATTAGCTTGTTTCTGGATGCTGTCTCTTTGTGTGGAAAATGAGCTTGTTTCTGGATGCTGCCTCTTTGTGTGGAAAATTAGCTTGTTTCTGGATGCTGTCTCTTTGTGTGGAAAATGAGCTTGTTTCTGGATGCTGCCTCTTTGTGTGGAAAATGAGCTTGTTTCTGGATGCTGCCTCTTTGTGTGGAAAATGAGCTTGTTTCTGGATGCTGCCTCTTTGTGGAAAATGAGCTTGTTTCTGGATGCTGTCTTTTTGTGTGGAAAATGAGCTTGTTTCTGGATGCTGTCTCTGTGGAAAATGAGCTTGTTTCTGGATGCTGTCTCTGTGTGGAAAATGAGCTTGTTTCTGAATGCCGTCTCTTTGTGTGGAAAATGAGCTTGTTTCTGGATGCTGTCTCTTTGTGTGGAAAATGAGCTTGTTTCTGGATGCTGTCTCTTTGTGGAAAATGAGCTTGTTTCTGGATGCTGTCTCTTTGTGTGGAAAATTAGCTTGTTTCTGGGTGTTTTCTCTTTGTGTGGAAAATTAGCTTGTGTCTGGGTGTTTTCTCTTTGTGTGGAAAATTAGCTTGTGTCTGGATGCTGTCTCTGTGTGGAAAATTAGTTTGTGTCTGGATGCTGCCTCTTTGTGTGGAAAATGAGCTTGTTTCTGGATGCTCTCTCTTTGTGTGGAAAATTAGTTTGTTTCTGGATGTTGTCTCTGTGTGTGGAAAATGAGTTTGTTTCTGGATGCTGTCTTTTTGTGTGGAAAATTAGCTTGTTTCTGTATGCTGTCACAAGTTCATCCTGCTGTGTGAATCATAGCCTATGGAATGTAGGCTATGAAATCCCAAGGCCAGTAGCAGAAGTACAGTACAATTTAGTCCATTAATTGGTGTTGTAAGAAGTATTAGCGTTTATATATACAGAAAGTTCAAAGCAAGCATTTGATGGTGGCCCTGTTAAAAAGGAGAGTTTTTTCAAGTTCAGCTTGTCTAGCTTGGGCTTTGCAATGGAGGAATGTTTTTAATAATTGTAGGAAGCAGAGGTCAGGACAGCAGGCAACAGCCTGAATTGTGTGACCACTGGTGGATGGACAAGCTCTGACTGGTCCTCTTGAGATGGTTTTTAAGCGGTGCAGCCGCTTCTATACGTGACATGTGTGTCCGTCCGTCCTTCCGTCCGTTCGTAGCATGAGATTTAAACCAATCACGAGTCGCCTATGCGTCATATGCCCGGCGATACAATAGTAGCTTGAGAAAAGCATGCCATGCATCTCAAAAAATATACATGTCACAGCTCAGATATTCACACCGTAGGAATCCTGGGAACCAGATGCACATCTGTATATAATATGTCTTGTATAGCTTAAAAACTGTAGTCGTGGTCACAAATTAGAAAATGGGTTTGAAATTACCAGCTGCCGCTAGAGTGGAGTTTTGAACATTCCACCATTTGTGTGAATGGGGAGCATGGTTTTCAAACAACACTGAATATTTTACAAACTAAAAATGTGACAGCTTAAATATTTACACCGTAGGAATCCTGGGAACCACATGAACATTTTGATACATATTATGTCTGTGTACCTTAAAAACTGTAGTCGTCATCACAAGTTAGAAAATGGGTTTGAAATTGAAATTACCAACTGCCGCTAGAGTGGAGTTTTGAACATTCCACCTGTTAGCAAGGTGAGTCGCCGTAGCAACCCCCCAAAGGAAAATCGATACAAAATCTACCACCAGTGTTCTGCTGGACCCAGTCAGTTATGGAATGGCCCAACGATCCATGCACCCTCTTGTTGAGTTTGGAATTCCATTGTTATTGTTCAAGTAATAACTGTAATCTTTCCTGTTTGTTATCAGAGTACTAACTGTCATATTTCCTGTTTCTTCTGAAATACCAATGGCTGTCCTTTTATCTCGAATATCACCAAACCAGAGGCCATTGTTTTTGTACATGTAAACAACACACACATTTTCTATTGCATTTTTTAATATGATTGCTCATAAACCTGCACCACTTACTTCACCACCTGGGTGTGATTTTTTTTATCTACAAATGGAAGGCCCCTGAGACCATCCGAGACTCTACACATGAATATTGGGATTGACCAGAGTATTCCGCTTATTTTTCTGACAATAGCAATGCTCACAGCGTACCACTTGGTAATAGAAAGCTTGGATGGATGCACACCAGTAGATTTGACATTTACACAATTTATAAGAAAACTGCTTCAGAAATGATAAAAATGTCTGTCGTGCTTATCATACGGCGGTGGAAAATTGCCTCTTGATACTGTTGACTTTTTAGCATTTCATAAAGTGAAACATCACAATAGGGAGAACAGCTCTATAATGCATTTTATTGGCTTTGTTAACAGATGCTGTGCCGCCACACAATCCAAATATACAAAAGAAAACAAGGCATTTAAAAGTTCAACGTAAACAGGTGATTTACAGCCATTTCAACCATATAAATTCAGCAAATTATAAAGCTAATGCAGGCGAGCATTACAGTGGTAACCTTAAATTGGTACACTATAAACAACTTAACATTTAAGCTATGCTGTTTATTTATCTTTTTCTAAATTAACAGGCTTTCATGAGCCTGTTAATTTAGAGCTCTATCTTGACGATCTTAGCGCATGGTCTAAAACGCATGGTGCAAGTGCATTTAGGGCGTGTCCAACTCCACTTTTGCTAGTTAGAGAGCGGATATTTTGAGCGCAAAGTAAGGCGCAAGGTTCAAATGGGCTGAACTTAGCCTCTTCATTAATTATACATGTGTCTTGGGCATAACATGCAATAAATGAATCAGAGTGTCATATGCCATTCCCTTTAAAAGCCATCTGCGTTTGCATCTTGGCGGATTGCTAATATGATGGCTGACACTGACAGTAAGACTGTGAAAACATTGATTTACAGCTGGCGAAACACGCTTGTGCTTGTAGTTAAAGCGTGCCAGCAAGCAATAGGCTATTATGATCAATATTATTTGGACTAACCATTATGACGTGTTTTGATATACACAATAATTGTAATGGGGCGTGATGTGTGACGTGGGAGGAGCCAAACGCAGCAAGGGGATTCATTAAGCCCTTAGGCCACCAAGGCGGGAAACCCCGCAGATAAGGGAAGGAGACAAGACAAGGAACAACAAACACCACTACAAACGCTACTAACCGGCTCACTGTCAAACGCCAAGTAGAGCGCAAGGACAGGTATCTGAACAGCCAGAAATAAATAAGCGCCCTGTCTCGGTAACGAGACAAAAGAACGGACGAGTAGCGTAAAGGCACAAACAAATAAACAGTCAACAAATCAAGCAGAACAATATGATTTAATAAGAGGAGGCGAAAGAACAGATATAACGTTACGTGGCTACTTCCATGAGCTAACACTAACAGTCACATGCAGAACCTAAAGGGGGTAAACGCCCGATCTCCCAGGGGGGAGAAACATTTTACAGGCGAGCCGACGGAGAACCGCAGTCCCATAGCCTTACCAGCAAAATGACTAAGCTTAAAATGGAGCCACGCCCTAACCTCTCAGTAAGGAGATGTAACGAGGCAAAGGAACAGATAATTAATGTCCCAAGGCATAGATTGAGGCTTGCAGTCACACGCAAACATGTCTACAACATCGCCCGGTCTCCCTAAGAGACGAATTGCACCGAAGGGCGAACAGAACTACAGTTCTGAACAGAATCGCCCAAATCTCCATACCCGGAGAAAAAGCACAAAAGACGAAAGGACAGCTGCACCGAAACTATCGGTGTAGCAAGATCGAGTGCCACCCCCGGGAAGAACAGGCAGTACACAAGGCTTTGACGGTGATACTTTTTAATTAGTGCTCGTATTTTACACTTTTGTGCTGGCTACGGTGTTCGTGGACGTTTCCTCCGTCCTCTCCCGTCATCCGCCAGCCCCTTTGATCTCCCGCTTCCCTCTTTTAAAGCCCAGGCTCACTGTCAAAGCAATCAGGCAACAATCAAACAATCATTCCATCATTAATTATCGCGTTGTCCTGACTAACTCATGACAGCTGTGGCTCAGGATCCGCGAGCCGCTCTGCTCACTCTCTCTCTGCAAACAGAGACTAACCACGCCCACCCTGCCACAATCGGCTATTTGACTAACAAGCACAAACACAAATACAAGCTCTGCCTCTCAATAAGGGGAAATGTAACGAGGTGAACAGGAACAGAGATTTAACGTTCCACGGCTAGTTTAATAAGTTAGCAGTTTAATGCAGAAAACAAGAGGTAAACACCCGATCTCCCAGGAGGGAGAAACATTTTACAGGTGAGCCGACGGAGCACCGTCGTCCCATAACTTTCCTATCCAAATAGACTAACGCAAGCTTAATATAAAACAACCGCCCTAGCCTCTCAGTAAAAGAAAGTAATGAAGCGAAGGAAAAGAGAGCTAAAGTTACCATGCTACGCGCAGTCACACAAACATGTCCACAACCTCGCCCAAACTCCACACAAGGAGAAACACACCCGGAAAACGAACAGAACAATAGTTCCGAAACAAAATCGTCCCGTAGGTAAAAAGGACGGAGGACAGCTGCAACAAAGACCAACGCAAAATAGCACGACAGCCTCTCAATATAAATAAAAACCCTGACTCACAACAAAAAGGAGCGTAGTCCACGAGAAGGCGACAAAAACAGGGAACAAACGTACCGAAGCTACTAACTGGCTCACCGTAACCCGGAAATGAGTAGAAGCTAAAACGCCAGGTCTCTCAGTAAGAAAACCAATCAACAGGCGAAAATGGACCAGAGAAACTGCTACTCTATACTTCTACGAGCTAAGAAACTAAGTAGAAGGGAAAAGCCTGATCTCCCTATGGGAAGACATGTGCCGAAGGGCGAACAGAACTACTGTTCCGAACAGAATCGCCCCAAAACTCCATACACGGAGAAAAAGCACTAAAAAGGCAAAATAGAGCAGAGATTTACGGTCCCAAACTTCTACGAGATAATCAACTACCAAGCCAGTAAGAAATAAGCCCTGCCTCAACAAAGAGACGTTAAAAGTAGGCGAGTAGCCAAAATGGTACGAGAACTCACAGCCAGCAATACACCACAGTACAAAACAATAAACAATTAATGTCGAAGCCCCGAACGAAGGAAACGGTAGGCTTATATGTCTCTCAGGTGACTACGCACAGGTGTAAACGCTTAACAGAAGCTCCGCCAACTCAGCAGGGCAGAGCAAGCATCTACCAAAAGGGCAGCGCCCTCGCGTGGCCACCGAGGAAAACTACCGCATAGGGAAACAGGGTCAAAACCATGACAATAATAATCTTTCAAATAAGAGTTTAACAACGGCATGGGTTCTTGGTAATTCCTGACCAAACTACCTGCAATATAATAACGGGAAAACAGGAAAACATTTTCCATTAGCTTAGACCAGTGCTGTTATTTTACAAAATATATGCGGTTTAATTTTGTTATAACACCTGCCGCATCTGAGAATAAGCTACCAGAACATGGCTTCCCCCTCACCTTAGAAAACGCCAAATTAGCCTGCTTGTTTAACGCATTTTGTTTGATTATACAATGAAGTATCGTCAAATATCAATTCCATGTGACTCTTCTCACAACAGACAGATTACAGGCAATGAATTCGGCTAGCGAAGTTCAAGCTTCATCTGAAGTTCATATTACGTGCGTTCTAATATTGAGCAATAACATAAATAGCGTTTGTTTGCCTTAATGATGACACTAAATACACTAAAGCTGTCAGGTATACAATAGGTACCAATAGGTTTACACATATTTTCCCTTGTTTTATATTGTCCTGCTTATGGAAATATGTACAATATATTTTTTCTGGTAGCTTAATGACTAAAAAAACTTACCCGCAATTCCAGGGACAACGTGCGTCTTTCGGGAGAGAAAATCTTCTATTTTTGGGAAAAATATTAATTTATGTACTATGTAATTTTGATATTTTTATGCTTGTTTTAAGTATTGTCCCCTAACAGAGGATTGTCCCCTGGGAAGATTGCAGGAACTACTGGCCAATATTGAGTCATAGCTTGATCCAGGATCATTGCGAGTACATGTGTAACCTTACATTGCACATCGCCTTTCATTTTACATGGTATATAACAGCGTTCTCTGCTGGGGCAGAACCCCATGAAACCCAAAGTTCGCCATGAACTGCTGTTTTACCCGTTCTTGGCTGACAGGTGTGATGGGGACTTGAATGTATTTGTTGCATATAGGAGTGCATATAGGGACAGGACAGAAGGCATTAGTCTCCAGCTCAGCTGCCAGGAGATGACAGAAGTTTGTTTAAAATCTGGTGGGATGAAAGAAATTTAAGGTGGAATCCCCCTTCGCTGAGGGACAGGTATGTGGTCTTTGACCAATGGACCCTTTTATTATTATGCATTTTTTGATATAGCCTACACAATAATAATATTTTACATTGTAATCTTGTTATTTTTAGTTGTGCTTGTGCGCACCCCAGTGTGTAACAGACAAGAGGGTGTACGCGCGTTGTCCACACACCTATGTAGACACACTTATATGCGTCGTTATAATGTAAACAACTTGTAAACAACTGCGACATGACTTTTGACTAGGTTTGTGCTGGTTTTAGCGCAAGCGCTTTTTGCAATATGCCGAAAATTATCCTGGCCACACCTCATCTTAAAGGGTTAGTTCGGAATTTTGGACATAATGTCTCAATTACGACTTACCCATGATGTAGTTGATTAATGGAAACCATTTTCAGATAATTCCATGCTGTCCTTTCTTTTGGACATACGCACATTGCTAATGCTAGCGCAACTCGTAGGAAACTAGTAGCATCCACTACCAAATGCACTTAAACACTCCAAGGTGCACCCAAAGCAAATAAAATACGACGACAGTCTATCTGGGTTATTTTCAGTGATTATACCATCATTTTTCAAGTCAAACTATCGTTGAATCCTTTACTTTGTGCTCACCTAAATTCTCTGTGGAAGTACGGCGTTAGTTTAGTAGCTAGGTAACGTAAAGTAGCCTATCAGAATCAGAGAAGAATCAGACTCGTAGTATTGTTAGCTAACGTTCAGGTAAGATGGTATTTCGGTGTGTATTTCAAGGTTGTTCAAATCATGCAAAAAAAATGGGCACCACAAAGTTTTCACCGATTTCCAGTGGAAGATCAACAAAGAAAACAGCTGTGGCTTCTTGCTGCTCGCATGGATGTCACCAATTGAGACTCTAAAAAAGTTTGTAGTGACCATTTCACGGAGGATGACTATGTGAAAATCAAAAAAGGACGGGCGGGACACCCTCTACTGAAGGAGACTGCTGTGCCATCACCTGTTTTTCTTCATGCACGGAAAACAACTGACGAGCAGGTAACTAATAAATGATTGCATGCATGATCTATATATTCAGCTAGCTAGCTAGCTAGTTGCCACAATTGGGAAGTCATGGAAGTCGTCAAACTTTTACTGCAAATTGGTAGCCAGTGTGCTTGCTTGTATATGCTGTGTTATTCTGTAGCATGTTTGTGTTTAGCTGACTTGTTGTCTACCAAATATGTAACTTTACGGCAAAACGGATTGTGTCGGCAACTGTGGAGTACAGCAGATAGCCTACAGGCAGATACCCTGGCTAATCTACAGCTAGCTCCGCCGCCGTACTTCCACTGAGAATTTAGGTGAGCACAAAGTAAAGGATTCAACGATAGTTTGACTTGAAAAACGATGGTATAATCACTGAAAATAACCCTGATAGACTGTCGTCGTATTTTATTTGGGTGCACTTTTATAGCATTTGCCTGAGTTATGAAGGTCAACAATCTTTTTTATCATTTTATTTGTGTGCTCGTCCCCATGTTGATGGATAACCTGGGCCGTGACCGAATATGATCCCTTCATCCCTTTGAGGGTGCATATTTGAGTCCACTTCGTCAAAAACATTTTGAGTGGGTAACTTTCTCTCTCAAATGGGGGCACTTTCATCCCAGGATGAAACCCTTATTTCCAGGGTTTTGTTGAGGGGATTCAGAAGCACACTAATCCAGAGAACTGTGCACTCATCCGACAATTGCAGGATGTAACCCAGAAGTAAAAACTACAAATTGTAGTACAAGACATAGAGCGTATAAGCATGTCTATGGTACAATTACAAACTACTCTTTTTATTTTTGTTAATTCTGTCTTCATTCATAATCTACACTTTGTAACCATCGTGATATGTAAACTGATTGATATTCTCAATAAAAAAAAAAAAAATTATAAAGTATATATACTACATCCTCACTAGTTTTGGTTAAGAGTTTTGCAGGATTTCTTTCGCACACTGCTTGCAAAGTGAGGGGACAGGGTAGACAGGGGTCTGAGTGGACAGGGGGCAGGGGGCAGGGAACAGGGATCATAACCGGTTATGGCCTAAAGGAGCTTGGCAAGTGTGTCACCTCATATTTATACCCCAGTGAAATAGAAGTCATGGATGACCAATTAAGAGGTCTTAAAGACTCAAATGTACTTTAAAAAAATATATATTTAAATGGCAATAAACATCTATTATATTTTAATAATACAATTAAGTGTGCAAAGAAGTGATTAATTTCTTGATTATTTATTTTTCTTTGAACAATTTTACCTTAATTAAAGGTAATATATCTCTCATATCTTGAGTGCAAGATCGAGCTGATAGACAATAAAGTTTCTTCATTTTTTCATAGCTTTTTAGCTCATGTTTATCAAGGGTGCTAAAAGTTCTGGAGGGCACTAATGTGTAAGAATATTTACAGTGTCATCTACCTACTCAGCCATATGCAATCATATACATTTTTCACACTAATATGTCATCCTCAAGAAGCTGCTGTCCTGGTGTCATATTTTTTTCCTGTTATTTCTCTTTTCAAATTGAATCAATATTGTCTTCATATGGATATTTCAGGCAAAGTCACACTTTGCTCATAGTCGATTAGGAAGGTGCGTGTGATGGCAATGTGTTGCTTTCGCCTCTGGCAAAATGCTTGCGAAATTTATAGGTTATCAATAAGCTATTTTCTGTGGAAACAAGAGACCTCATATTGAGTGATGGCAGAAAGGCCACCACAGTGTATCTCTCTAATTAAAGAGTGCCAGTTTTCTCTTCCAGCCAAATTGATTTGTCTGTCATTTCCAGAGGACAAGCTCTTCCCGGGTGTTCTGCTCTACCGGTCCCACCCACACTTGCAGTCTATGTGTCTGCAGCAAGCGGCAGCCTCCACAGTGTTACCCTTCTCAGCGAGCGGCAGCCTCCACAGTGTTACCCTTCTCAGCGAGCGGTAGCCTCCACAGTCTTACCCTTCTCAGCGAGCGGCAGCCTCCACAGTCTTACCCTTCTCAGTGAGCGGCAGCCTCCACAGTCTTACCCTTCTCAGCGAGCGGCAGCCTCCACAGTCTTACCGTTGTCAGCGAGCGGCAGCCTCCACAGTCTTACCCTTCTCAGCGAGCGGCAGCCTCCACAGTCTTACCCTTCTCAGCGCATGGCAGCCTCCACAGTCTTACCCTTCTCAGCGAGCGGCAGCCTCCATAGTCTTACCCTTCTCAGCGAGCGGCAGCCTCCACAGTCTTACCCTTCTCAGTGAGTGGCAGCCTCCACAGTGTTACCCTTCTCAGCGAGCGGCAGCCTCCACAGTGTTACCCTTCTCAGAGAGCGGCAGCCTCCACAGTCTTACCCTTCTTAGCGAGCGGCAGCCTCCACAGTGTTACCCTTCTCAGCGAGCGGCAGCCTCCACAGTCTTACCCTTCTCAGCGAGCGGCAGCCTCCACAGTGTTACCCTTCTCAGCAAGCGGCAGCCTCCACAGTGTTACCCTTCTCAGCGAGCGGCAGCCTCCACGGTCTTACCCTTGTCAGCAAGCGGCAGCCTCCACAGTCTTACCCTTCTCAGCGAGCGGCAGCCTCCACAGTCTTACCCTTCTTAGTGCATGGCAGCCTCCACAGTGTTACCCTTCTCAGCGAGTGGCAGCCTCCACAGTCTTACCCTTCTCAGCGAGCAGCAGCCTCCACAGTGTTACCCTTCTCAGCTAGCGGCAGCCTCCACAGTCTTATCATTCGCAGCGAGCGGCAGCCTCCACAGTCTTACCCTTGTCACCGAGCGGCAGCCTCCACAGTCTTACCCTTCTCAGCGAGCAGCAGCCTGCACAGTGTTACCCTTCTCAGTGAGCGGCAGCCTCCACAGTCTTACCCTTCTCAGTGAGCGGCAGCCTCCACAGTCTTACCCTTCTCAGCGAGTTTAGGCTGATTGTCTGATTAACGTTTTGTGGCTCGGTTTCTTTATTGCGCGAGCGGGTGCCCAAAGTGTTTTGCAGAATGACGGCGGCCGGCCTGCTGCTTCTCCTGTCAGTCCCCCAGCCTGTGGGCGGACCTCCTGGACGCACTGCCACGCTCTCCACTGTGGTTTTCACTGCGATTGCCAAGTTTATAGGGCGTCGCTGTTAAGGGAGGTTGCTATTATAAGAATTATCCCAGATAATTTTACCTGTCAACCGTAATATAACAAGATGACTTGTTACCTGCAGTAATTCTTAAATAGCCTTAGTTTAAAAAAGGGCCCTCAACAGAGTCGTAGTCCTTGTCAAATATAACTTTTAGGCTTTGCAAATTACACCGTGTTTCAAAAGCTAACCAGCTTTAAATTCAAAAAGTTTCACCGGGCTCCCAATAGCTTGACACAGTGAGTACCAGCTCACGGTCTCATTACCATGAGTTCAGTTACAGTGTGCCTGTAAGCATGAGATTTCCACAAAAAGTGTTCAAATCATTGAAGTGACATTAAACAGCACTGCTAGAAATGTAATGAGCCAAAGCAGCAAGCCAGTTATTGTTTTGTTTGTGTCGCATCTGAAGATCCCATTACTGTCACAGGTGCTAAATGGATACTTCCACTTATCCCTCTTGAATAATTCATAACGCTTCTGCAGAGAATGTGGATCCTTCCAATGGCCTGTTGTAGTTCTTTTCTTACACTTTCTAATAAGTGATTTGGATTGCATGAAGATTTTTCTCTGCAGAATTTGTATGTGAATTTAAAAAAAATTATTTTACTATATGCTTACATGCTTCAGTCTATTCTGTTAAGTTATAATCATTATTATTATTAGTAACTGATTGATGCTGACATTAGATAATGTTAAATAGTGCATAGCTTTTTAGCAGATTGACAGAGAGGTGTAGATATGTCACTAAGCTGTTCCTACATGACATCACTCAGAAATTTGAATGGATAAACTTTGTGTGCAAAAGTTTCCAAAGTGAACCTGGATAAGTGATCCTGAGCAGCTCGGAAATCCCAGGCTTACGCCGACATACGTTTACAAACATTACTTTCCCCTGAAAGTCATTTATCATAGCCCCAGGAGGGACACATTCCTATTAATGTCTTTATTCCCTCTTTAAATAGACGTCCTGGAGATTTTATCCTGTATATTTCACACTCTCTGACTGTCTGAAGAATATAAGGTGAATTCAGCCAGTGCGGGGGGGGGGGGGGTACATTAATATTCTTTTGCTGTTCAGGATCAAGTCACTACTTCCTTAATGTTGTGCTGCAGCAGGGAATTGGCATGCTAGCATAGGACTGTAATATGAGGATTAATAGAGTTTATCTGTTCATATGATAGAGTCTCACAATCAGATGAGGTTCATTTTTAATGTGCACATCACAGATCAGACGAATTAACGTATCAAAGGATTAATTTAATTGAGATCGCTTCTGCACTTTGAATAATGTTCATCTAATATACTACATAAATCCAATATACTGCATGAATCCGATATACTACATAAATCCAATATACTACATAAATTCAATATACTACATAAATCCAATATACTACATAAATTCAATATACTACATACATTCTATATACTACACTACCTGGCCAAAAAAAAAGTTGCGCTCTAATATTTTGTTGGACCGCCTTTAGCTTTGATTACGGCGCGCATTCGTCATGGCATTGTTTCCGCAACCTTATGCAACGTCACAACATTTATTTCCGTCCAGAGTTGCATTCATTTTTGGCCGAGATCTTGTATTGACGACGGGAGAATCAAACCACTCCATAAAATCTTCTCACATCCCAAAGACTTTCAATGGGGTTAAGGTCAGGACTCTGGTGGCCAATTCATGTGTGAAAATGATTCCTCATGCTCCCTGAACCACTCTTTCACAATTTGAGCCCGATGAATCTTGCCATTGTCATCCTGGAATATGCCCATTGATGGAATAACCTGGTCATTCAGTACATTCAAGTACTCAGCTGACTTCATTTTAATGCTGCATAATGTTGCTGAGCCGAGACCTGACCAATTGAAGCAACCCCAGATCATAACACTGCCTCCAGAGGCTTGTACAGTGGACACTATGCATGACGGGTGCAACGGTTTTTTTGGCCAGGCAGTGTACATTATCCAATACACTACATAAATTAATTCAATATACTATATAAATTCAGTATACTACATACACGTAAATTCAATGTAATTACTGAGTGAAATCAACTGTGCTTACAGTGTTTCTTTATATATTGAGAATGGGCAAGAAACAATATTTAAATATCCGCTTAAGCTGTTATTGAAGTCTATGACAACCAAAAGGAGAACAATATGACAATTGTGTATTTCCTTCATGGAAAACAATAATGCCAGTAGTAATGAGTATTTCCTGGGAGTAATGAGTATTTCCTGGCAGTAATGAGTATTTCCTGGTAGTAATGAGTATTTATTGGCAGTAATGAGTATTTCCTGTCAGTAATGAATATTTCTTGGTAGTAATGAGTATTTCCTGGTAGTAATTAGTATTTCTTGGCAGTAATGAGTGTTTCCTGGCAGTAATGAGGATTTCCTGGCAGTGTAGTATAATGGTTAAGGAACTGGACTTCGACAGGTTTGATTACCAGGTAGGACACTGCCGTTGTACCCTTGAGCAAGGTACTTAACCTGAATTGCTTCAGTATATATCCAGCTGCATGAATGGATAAATGTAATAAGACGTAATAAGAAGTTGTGTAAGTCGCTCTGGATAAGAGCGTCTGCTAAATGCCTGTAATGTAAATGTAATGTAAATATTCATGTTCTTTCAAATGATTTCTGTTTGTTTGTTCCTGCCAAGATGAGAAGACCTGTGGGCCTCACGAGTTCCACTGTAAGAACAACAACTGCATCCCAGACCACTGGAGGTGTGATGGTCAGAGCGACTGTGGCGACTATTCAGACGAGGAGAACTGCAGTGAGTCTCTCTCTCTGTCCATTGTGCCGCTTTGATGGTCTGGTCTGAAGGTAAATAAGCCTGTTTGTTGTGTTTGCCGTCGGCGTCCTCTCCGTGTAGAATTTGCATATGAGTTCCCTTTGGCTCTGTGTCTGAAATAAAAGCCACTTGAATAAGAAAACATCCAGAAATCATCCTCCAGCCTGCCGGAAAGTGCATTAAATGAAGGCCCAGCCCTTTGTTTGAGTACTGATCTCCATGGTGATCCTGCCTCGATTAACCCTCCGCTTGGATGGTTGGGTCATTTACCCAGCTCCCCGAGGGCCACTTTATCCCCGTCAGGCTTTTCCATGGCCTGCGAACCTCATCATGTTTAAAGACACACTTTGCTAGTTCATTGGTTTTGGCAGCGTGCATTGTAAGGCTGGAAACTGCAGTTATAGCTGCAGTCTGAAGGCACACAGCCCCCCCCTCACACACACACTGCTGTTTATTTTCCGTCCAGTGACCTGTTAAAATTCTGATTAAAACTGCTCTTATAGCTTGCTTGCTGTTATTTCTCCCCCCTCAATATTCACACTGATATTCTAACATATGCGAGGTACAGTGTGAGGTGATCTGTAGATGCTTCAGATCTTATCTGGTACTCTCCCCTCTGGCTTGGCAGTGCGGCCATTATTGGCATATTAATGATGGGCTGCTTTCCTTGCCTTTGTTCCTGGTGACATGGCTTTGTTGGGGATCTCCTGACCTCTGTGCGTAATTAAACGGGGTGGTGCCTCGGACATGCGCTCCCCCTGCTCAGGGGGAAGAAAAACAGCATAGTGATGCCAAGGTGCTGCTCTCACCCCTGTGGACGGGTTTATAGTGTGCATCTCTGGTTTAGGCTCAGTAGCACAAACACTGTGGACGGGTTTATAGTGCGCATTTCTGGTTTAGGCTCAGTAGCACAAACACTGTGGACGGGTTTATAGTGCGCATCTCTGGTTTAGGCTCAGTAGCACAAACACTGTGACGGGTTTATAGTGCGCATTTCTGGTTTAGGCTCAGTAGCACAAACACTGTGGACGGGTTTATAGTGCGCATCTCTGGTTTAGGCTCAGTAGCACAAACACTGGGGACGGGTTTTATAGTGCGCATCTCTGGTTTAGGCTCAGTAGCACAAACACTGTGGACGGGTTTATAGTGCGCATTTCTGGTTTAGGCTCAGTAGCACAAACACTGTGGACGGGTTTATAGTGCGCATTTCTGGTTTAGGCTCAGTAGCACAAACACTGTGGACGGGTTTATAGTGCGCATTTCTGGTTTAGGCTCAGTAGCACAAACACTGTGGACGGGTTTATAGTGCGCATCTCTGGTTTAGGCTCAGTAGCACAAACACTGGACGGGTTTATAGTGCGCATTTCTGGTTTAGGCTCAGTAGCACAAACACTGTGGACGGGTTTATAGTGCGCATTTCTGGTTTAGGCTCAGTAGCACAAACACTGTGGACGGGTTTATAGTGCGCATCTCTGGTTTAGGCTCAGTAGCACAAACACTGTGGGACGGGTTTATAGTGCACATCTCTGGTTTAGGCTCAGTAGCACAAACACTGTTGGACGGGTTTATAGTGCGCATCTCTGGTTTAGGCTCAGTAGCACAAACACTGTGGACGGGTTTATAGTGCGCATCTCTGGTTTAGGCACAGTAGCACAAACGCAATGTTACATCAGTGTGGTCCTTGTGCTGCTTATGCTGATTATTAGCCAATCATTAGTGGTGCAACAATGGAATGGAACCAACACTGTTTCTCAGTGTGAATTTGACATGTCAATTGCTCTGTCAATGAAGGCCTGTGTGTGTGCGTGCGTGCGTGTGCCGCCTGCATGCGTGTTTGTGTATGTGTGTGTATTTGTTTGTGTGTAATATATTTGTGTGTGAGTGCATATGTGTGTGCATGCTTCTGTGTGTGAATGTGTGGGTATGTCTGAGTGCTCCTCTATGTGCGAATGTTTGTGTGTGTGTTTTCCAACAAATGTCAGTACTTATAATGTGAAGCTCATTAAAAGAGAACTTAGCAGGGGAGCTGGTGGGGGGCAGGAGAGACAGATTGTGTAGTCGCACGCCCTGAGTTATAACCTATAACCTCCTGTATAATATATAATATCCTGTTTTGCTCCCTGAGCACAGTAGCACAAACACTTAACTAAACCCCTATAGAGCATGCCAGATCACTTTACTCTCAACTAAACCCCTATAGAGCATGCCAGATCACTTTACTCTTAACTAAACCCCTATAGAGCATGCCAGATCACTTTACTCTCAACTAAACCCCTATAGAGCATGCCAGATCACTTTACTCTTAACTAAACCCCTATTGATTGAAACCTTTATTTATACAAGGAAGTCCCACTGAGACCAAGGTCTCTTTTTCAGGGGAGCCTTGTTGGCAGTCAGTTACAAAATTTTACAAATACAAAGTTACAACTAATGTACAGATACATTCACAAATATAGTAAATATACAGATAAATAAAATATGTTTTACATAAGAAACAACACAAGACAGGGAGCAAAGTGATCAAGTCATCACTCAAAGCAAGTACATTTGGCCTCTTTCATTATCATGTTCAACAGAGCATTCTTGAAGGATTCAATGGAAACAAAGCAATCCAGCTTTAGTGTATCCTGACATTTATTCCATATATAGGGCGCACATGTGCTAAAGGCAGTATTACCCAGGTTTGTTCTGGTTTTAGGTGCCTCTAATGTGATCCAATCTTGAGATCTGGTATAGTGACTTAAGTTTTTAATGGACAAAAGCCTAGTCAGGTAAAGAGGAAGTTTAGCAATTAATGCTTTATAAATAAATAAAATGCTATAGAGCATGCCAGATCACTTTACTCTCAACTAAACCCCTATAGAGCATGCCAGATCACTTTACTCTTAACTAAACCCCTATAGAGCATGCCAGATCACTTTACTCTCAACTAAACCCCTATAGAGCATGCCAGATCACTTTACTCTTAACTAAACCCCTATAGAGCATGCCAGATCACTTTACTCTCAACTAAACCCCTATAGAGCATGCCAGATCACTTTACTCTTAACTAAACCCCTATAGAGCATGCCAGATCACTTTACTCTCAACTAAACCCCTATAGAGCATGCCAGATCACTTTACTCTTAACTAAACCCCTATAGAGCATGCCAGATCACTTTACTCTCAACTAAACCCCTATAGAGCATGCCAGATCACTTTACTCTTAACTAAACCCCTATAGAGCATGCCAGATCACTTTACTCTCAACTAAACCCCTATAGAGCATGCCAGATCACTTTACTCTTAACTAAACCCCTATAGAGCATGCCAGATCACTTTACTCTTAACTAAACCCCTATAGAGCATGCCAGATCACTTTACTCTTAACTAAACCCCTATAGAGCATGCCAGATCACTTTACTCTTAACTAAACCCCTATAGAGCATGCCAGATCACTTGCCTATGGTTCGGCCCTGTGCCTCAGTTCTCCCATCAGCCGCTGCCTCCCCCAGTAACTAGCACTGATTTATTTTAATGCTCCCTGTTATTCATTGATGAAAACCAGGGGGTGTGGATAAAGTGTTAACTCCTGCATTTCAGGGAAAAGGCTTCTCAGAAATCTTTCTGGAGAGGCAAGGTCAGCAGGCCACTGGATTATTGGAAGTAAATATAATTGTAGCGATGTGCTCCTGAGGCTGCCTGACTGCTCCGCTAATGCTGAATTAATCTTTAGTGCAGTGGTTAGCGCAGCCACTTCTCCCCCAAGTTTGTGCCTCACCAGATCCCTGCTGGTACACAATAAACAGCTAGCAGTGTATCAGAAATGACATTGAGCTATCATTTTATATTCCACATTAAAATGAGCTTCTAAAACAGAAGAACCTAGCGCAGAAATAGGCTGTTGTGTTTACATAATGACACCGATGTCTGGAGACTAGTGTTTGGGAGAAGATAATTATAATACACTGCCTGGTCAAAAAAAAAGTCGCACACTGTAATATTTTGTTGGACAACCTTTAGCTTTGATTATGGCGCGCATTCGTCGTGGCATTGTTTTGACAACCTTATGCAACGTCACAACATTTATTTCCATCCAGAGTTGCATTCATTTTTGGCCGAAATCTTGTATTGACGACGGGAGAGTCGAACCACTACGTAAAGTCTTCCCCAGCACATCCCAAAGACTTTCAATGGGGTTAAGGTCAGGACTCTGGTGGCCAATTCATGTGTGAAAATGATTCCTCATGCTCCCTGAACCACTCTTTCACAATTTGAGCCCTATGAATCTTGGCATTGTCGTCCTGGAATATGCCCATTGATGGGATAACCTGGTCATTCAGTGCATTCAAGTACTTCATTTTATTGCTGCATAACGTTGCTGAGCCTAGACCTGACCAATTGAAGCAACCCCAGATCATAACACTGCCTCCAGAGGGCACTATGCATGACGGGTGCAACGGCGACTTTTTTTTTGGCCGGGCAGTGTATGATTTTCACCAGTAGGAAGTTGTCTGATTTAAATAATGGGAATTAGATGCAATAAGATCAGTTTAGTGCTGAAATTGTGGCACGGTGGTTCGGGGTGGGGGGTGGGGTGTTTAAACCGATTGTTGTTCTTAATCTATTTCTGTTTATTTTCTTACATTAACAGTACATGTCTTAATTACCCAAATAAGCAAAAGCAACAGGCAGTCTATAGCTAATTCTGAATTAGGCTATTTTTGACTAGCAGGTGCAATGTTTTTCTTTACATGGCAATATTGTGGCAATCCACGTATCATTTTGACGTGTGGATAGGTGTATTCTTCCTTCTCTGCTCCCACACTGATGTTGATGATGAACTGATCTTTGCTGATTCTGCTGTTTAAAACCCCTTTGTGCAGACCCGCTAGAGGCCATGCTGCCATGCTGCCGGCGCCATGAGTTTGCTGAACTGAGACATAAATTACACTATAAGTGGAAACTACAAACTCTTTGTTCCAACTTTATTTGTATACGATTTGTGACAGCTATACCGAATACGGAGTCGATTTAACAAACAACCCCCTACCCAGTCTCATCTGCAACTATACCCACCCATTCATGACACAGTGGACAATAGCGTCCATCTGTGAGTAAATAAAAATATTTGTATTCCGTTATAGCAACAATATAAAGCCACAGTATCCCATGTATACGAATACAGCCGTGAAATTATTGTGTAATTATACCACATCATTCTACTATCAATATCTGCATCTAATGAAAAAAAAATACAATCCTACCATTGGTTTTATGCAAAGAGATGTCCCTTTCCAGATTCAGTGGTCATTTATTGTCTTGGACAATCAGTTTGAGAAATACACACCCCTTTATAATGCTAGTACACCTTCTGAAAACCCCACGCCTAAAACCCCACTACCTGTACGTGCAGCTGTTATGTATTTCAGTTAATTCTGGTTTGAATTAACTTTTTTATCCCATAGAGGACATTATAACCTTCGCCTCTGTGTTTGCCTTATTGGGTGCATTGTATTATGACCCAGACAGCGGACTGAACCCAAATGCACGACTCAGACAAGAGATTGCCAATTCTCAGATGTTTTATTGCTTACAGGGCAGTCCTGTAGCAGGGGGAGAAAGGCAAGACAGGTTATATAAAGTACACACAAGATTCTTGGACCGGGTAGGCTTGTTCCAAGCCGGAACTGGACTTGACAACCGGACTGGACTTCGTTCCAGGCCGGAACGGGACTGGACAGACGGGCTGCACTTGTTCCAGACCAGAACTGGACTTGACAGGGCTAGACTGGACTGGACTGGACTGGACTCACGGCAGACAGACGGACAGACAGTTGTGGGAGTGCGAAGCATCCAATAAGTTAAACTTCAATCACTGGCATTCTCCTGAAGAGTAGGGAGCGACAATTATTACAGACAGTCCGGGTATGAGGCTGCGGGGAATGAGAGAGTTAGGAGAGAGCAGGGGAGGCAATGGAGACAGACAACCGGTTAGAGAGAGCAGGGGATGAGCGGGAGCGGGAGCGGAAGAGCAGGACCGTGGATCCGGATCCAGATCGGACCCAGGCGTAGCAGCAGGGCAGCAGCAGTGAGCGCAACCGTAACCGTAGCAGTAGATGCGGCAACGGCCGGACGCAGGAACAGCTGCAGTGTGGAGGAGCAGAAACCCAGACGGCTGCACACACATCAGGAGGGAGGCTGTAGACCGCAACACAGGCAGGGACAACCAACAACTGCAGTTCAGGCGAATGAAGCAGACAGAGTTAGTTTGACGAGACAGGAACAATGAACAGCAGACGTGCTGTTCCAGGCAAGAGCGAACTCTGTTTAGGTTTTTAAACAGAGCGGGAGGCGAATTAACACCAAAACCGCAAAGACTCAGGAATAAATCTAGACTGGTTACTAGGACTCAGAACAGGACCATAGGTTTCACAGACAACAACGTTAACGAACTGGCACAGGACAGAGAACACCGGGTGACTAAATACAACATTTAATTGCTATCAATTATGTGCCGCGTGCAAATGTATGCAGGAGTGATTAGCGGATAGAAGAGTGTGGAATGCATGCGAAAGCGGGGAAGTGGGATAGGCTGAAAGGAGTGGCGTGTAACAGGGTGAAACAATTAGGAAGCTACGCCCAACCTGCAGCACGGGGAAAGACGAACTAAGGAGAGACGAACATGGCACAGGGGGAGAGGGAAAACACGGGAAACCAGTAGGATGGGAATGCGGTCGTCACACATTGGGCCTTATTGCATGCATTGGACAATAAATTACAGCTGGGTGTAACAGCATTTTTTGTTTTATTAATTTAGTTTCACGCAAATTGGGTAACACGCAAATGTGTAACCTCATAATGAGGTGTAACATTGCCGCTTTGGCATTATTTGAAGTTTATTTTCTTGCTTCAGACTACGATCACAGAATGCCCCTCTCTAAATATCTAGAGTTGAGACCAATTCATAGTTTAAAAGTACAATTTTGTGTTGTAAATGTTGTGATTTATTGTCAGTCACTGAAAATAAAGTGAAACAGGTTGAGAGTTATCAGTTAATATATCAGTAGATATATAATGTGACACAAGCTGATGAAACGCTCCGCAAGTCGCAAGGCTGCAATTCACAGTACGGCACAAAAATGTTTTTTCATCCAAAATCATCGCATAGGTGTATGGGTTGTCTTAGCAGGAGGCATCATTTAAAAACATAGCCTCTTTACCTGTCCCGTTTCTGCTCTTTTAAAATCAGAGCCGGTAACCTGCACCTCCAAGGACTTTGTCTGCATCAACGGGGAGTGCATTTCTGCGCGCTTCCGCTGCGACGGAGATTACGACTGCGCCGACAACTCAGACGAGGTTAGTTGGGTTAGTGGCCAATGGCCGTCATGGTTCACAACTGTAAAAATGTTTTCCGTTTCTGATTGACATGTTGCCCTCACGTCCAATATTGTGCCATAATTTGTCCTTGTTATATTCCCATCGATACTGTAAGAAAACAGATCATCAATATATGGGCAAATACTTAGGTAGCTTATTTGTAGCACTTTAAGGGCCTGATTTACTAAGACCTTTAGCATGTACAAAACCTTTTAGCACACTCAACTAATAACATAACCAGTAATTGCTGAAAAACAAATATTATGACCAATCGTTGGCCAAGTTATTGGTTTTGAGTGCTAAAAGGTTTTGCACATGCTAAAGGTCTTAGTAAATCAGGCTCTAACTATTTAAAGCCTCACTGAATAATGTATGAAAGGAACACATAGGACAATGCACCCTACCCATTACACAAGATTTAGAGATAAGTTATTCTGGAAGTAATAGGAAGGAGAGGGCTCTGTAATTTCCGGTTTGTTCTGTGCTGTCATTTGTTATTCTGGCTGTAATTGTCCAGCACAACTATGCATAATGAGGCAGTTGGAAATGGTGACGGTGATTAATGTCCATCATGTAGAGAGGGGCTTTTCATTAGAAAATATGAGCAATTATATAGTGGCATCCCCATATCCTTCAGTGGGGAATGCATGAGCATTATTTCACAAATTTACTGTAATGCACATGGTTTTATGGATGTGGGAGGGCTGTCCTATCACACCAAATCAAATTGAATTTATTTACATAGCACATTTCACAAAGAATTTGTCACAGTATGCTTATTTTCCCAGCATACACTATCCTAAAACTCCCACAAGAGCAGGTTTAGAGCAACGTTGGCAAGGAAAAACTCCCTCGGCAGACAATTAGTAAAACCCCTTGGGAGAAACCAGACTCAATAGGGGGAGGCCATTGTCCTCTGGCCAGCTCATGGTATAGACTTAAATAGAATAGAATTAGTTAAGCAATATCACACGAGAGGGAGTGCTGTTATACTGTATATGAGCACGGTTGTGATTCGGTCACAGCCATGCTGATATAAAGGATAACAGCACAAACTCAAGTGTGATATTGCTTTTATATAACAGTTCTCCTAGCATATAAAATATCTATCAAGTAATGATTGAGACAAAAGATTATGATTTTGTATTTCACACGGCTCCACCAACAAATATTCCTTCAGGATTCCATTTAGAATATTATTTTTTTTCCCAGCAATGTCAGTTAGAATGTAAAGAAAGCAGAGTGATGTGTTACAGTAAAGAGTTCCAGTGCTGCTGTACTGTATGGAATGACTCTTGTCCAATCAAATAACTTGACCAGAATTAACTTCTGTCTAAAATAGATTAACTTTTTTCACAGAGGGACCTTCAGTGTATCGGTTAATATCAGTCTGTAATTAGTCAGTTGTTCAGGGTGTGTAACGTGTCTGTGCTCTGCTGTGCTGAATGTAGGCCTTGTTTTCCTGTGCATGCAGAAGGACTGTGAGACGCGCTGCTCGGATGGTCAGTTCCAGTGTTTAAACAGTCTGTGCATCTCCCTCAAATGGCTCTGTGATGGACAGGAGGACTGCAAGATGGGGGAGGATGAGTCCAACTGTCACAGCACCGGTAGGAGTGCCCTCGCATGTCCGTTGTGTTGTGTGGGTTTAACCAGCGTGTTTTTCCCCTGTTAGCTACAGGATTGTTCTCCCTTCTGTCTGTCCTTGTTTAAATGTGTTGTGCTTTTCTATTCTCATATTTAGTCATGTTTTGGTCTACTTCAGTGTCTTACGATCTTTTCCTGCCTGTCATGACCGCGTGGTAGTAAAGGCACTATCACGTGATACATCTGTTTGTAATGACCGTGTGTTACTAAAGGCAGTGTCACGTGATACATCTGTCTGTAATGACCGTGTAGTAAAGGCACTGTCACGTGATAAATCTGTCTGTAATGACCGTGTAGTAAAGGCACTGTCACATGATACATCTGTCTGTAATGACTGTGTGGTAGTAAAGGCAGTGTCACGTGATACATTTGTCTGTAATGACCATGTGTTACTAAAGTCACTGTCACGTGATACATCTGTCTGCAATGACCGTGTGTTACTAAAGGCAGTGTCACGTGATACATCTGTCTGTAATGACCGTGTAGTAAAGGCACTGTCACGTGATAAATCTGTCTGTAATGACCGTGTAGTAAAGGCACTGTCACATGATACATCTGTCTGTAATGACTGTGTGGTAGTAAAGGCAGTGTCACGTGATACATTTGTCTGTAATGACCATGTGTTACTAAAGTCACTGTCACGTGATACATCTGTCTGCAATGACCGTGTGTTACTAAAGACACTGTCATGTGATACATCTGTCTGTAATGACCGTGTGTTACTAAAGGCACTGTCACGTGATAAATCTGTCTGTAATGACCGTGTAGTAAAGGCACTGTCACGTGATACATCTGTCTGTAATGACCGTGTAGTAAAGGTACTGTCACATGATACATCTGTCTGTAATGACTGTGTGTTACTAAAGTCACTGTCACGTGATACATCTGTCTGCAATGACCGTGTGGTAGTAAAGGCAGTGTCACGTGATACATCTGTCTGTAATGACCATGTAGTAAAGGCACCGTCACATGATACATCTGTCTGTAATGACCGTGTGTTACTAAAGGCACTGTCACGTGATAAATCTGTCTGTAATGACCGTGTAGTAGTAAAGGCAGTGTCACGTGATACATTTGTCTGTAATGATCGTGTGTTACTAAAGTCACTGTCACGTGATACATCTGTCTGTAATGACCGTGTGGTAGTAAAGGCAGTGTCACGTGATACATTTGTCTGTAATGACCGTGTGTTACTAAAGTCACTGTCACGTGATACATCTGTCTGCAATGACCGTGTGTTACTAAAGACACTGTCATGTGATACATCTGTCTGTAATGACCGTGTAGTTAAGGCACTGTCATGTGATACATCTGTCTGTAATGACCGTGTAGTAAAGGTACTGTCACGTGATACATCTGTCTGTAATGACCGTGTGGTAGTAAAGGCACTGTCACGTGATACATCTGTCTGTAATGACCGTGTGTTACTAAAGGCACTGTCACGTGATACATCTGTCTGTAATGACTGTGTAGTAAAGGCACTGTCACGTGATACATCTGTCTGTAATGACCATGTAGTAAAGGCACCGTCACATGATACATCTGTCTGTAATGACCGTGTGTTACTAAAGGCACTGTCACGTGATACATCTGTCTGTAATGACCATGTAGTAAAGGCACTGTCACGTGACACATCTGTCTGTAATGACCGTGTGTTACTAAAGGCACTGTCACGTGATACATCTGTCTGTAATGACAGTGTAGTAAAGGCACGGTCACATGATACATCTGTCTGTAATAACTGTGTAGTAAAGGCACTATCACGTGATACATCTGTCTGTAATGACAGTGTAGTAAAGGCACTGTCACGTGATACATCTGTCTGTAATGACAGTGTAGTAAAGGCACTGTCACGTGATACATCTGTCTGTAATGACCGTATGTTACTAAAGGCACTGTCACGTGATACATCTGTCTGTAATGACAGTGTAGTAAAGGCACGGTCACGTGATACATCTGTCTGTAATGACAGTGTAGTAAAGGCACTGTCACGTGATACATCTGTCTGCAATGACCGTGTGGTAGTAAAGGCAGTGTCACGTGATACATCTGTCTGTAATGACCATGTAGTAAAGGCACCGTCACATGATACATCTGTCTGTAATGACCGTGTGTTACTAAAGGCACTGTCACGTGATACATCTGTCTGTAATGACCGTGTAGTAAAGGCACTATCACGTGATACATCTGTCTGTAATGACAGTGTAGTAAAGGCACTGTCACGTGATACATCTGTCTGTAATGACAGTGTAGTAAAGGCACTGTCACGTGATACATCTGTCTGTAATGACCGTATGTTACTAAAGGCACTGTCACGTGATACATCTGTCTGTAATGACAGTGTAGTAAAGGCACGGTCACGTGATACATCTGTCTGTAATGACTGTGTAGTAAAGGCACTGTCATGTGATACATCTGTCTGTAATGACTGTGTAGTAAAGGCACTGTCACGTGATACATCTGTCTGTAATGACAGTGTAGTAAAGGCACTGTCACGTGATACATCTGTCTGTAATGACCGTATGTTACTAAAGGCACTGTCACGTGATACATCTGTCTGTAATGACAGTGTAGTAAAGGCACGGTCACGTGATACATCTGTCTGTAATGACTGTGTAGTAAAGGCACGGTCACGTGATACATCTGTCTGTAATGACTGTGTAGTAAAGGCACTGTCACGTGATACATCTGTTTGTAATGACTGTGTGTTACTAAAGGCACTGTCACATGATACATCTGTCTGTAATGACTGTGTAGTAAAGGCACTGTCATGTGATACATCTGTCTGTAATGACTGTGTAGTAAAGGCACTGGCATGTGATACATCTGTCTGTAATGACCGTGTGTTACTAAAGGCACTGTCATGTGATACATCTGTCTGTAATGACCGTGTGTTACAAAAGACAATGTCACGTGATACATCTGTCTGTAATGACCGTGTAGTAAAGGCACTGTCACGTGATACATCTGTCTGTAATGACAGTGTAGTAAAGGCACTGTCACGTGATACATCTGTCTGTAATGACAGTGTAGTAAAGGCACTGTCACGTGATACATCTGTCTGTAATGACAGTGTAGTAAAGGCACTGTCACGTGATACATCTGTCTGTAATGACCGTGTGTTACTAAAGGCACTGTCACGTGATACATCTGTCTGTAATGACCATGTAGTAAAGGCACCGTCACATGATACATCTGTCTGTAATGACCGTGTGTTACTAAAGGTACTGTCACGTGATACATCTGTCTGCAATGACCGTGTAGTAAAGGTACTGTCACGTGATACATCTGTCTGTAATGACCGTGTGTTACAAAAGACAATGTCACGTGATACATCTGTCTGTAATGACTGTGTAGTAAAGGCACTGTCACGTGATACATCTGTCTGTAATGACCGTGTGTTACTAAAGGCACTCACTTGATACATCTGTCTCTAATGGCCGTGTGTTACTAAAGGCACTGTCACGTGACACATCTGTCTGTAATGACCGTGTAGTAAAGGCACCGTCACATGATACATCTGTCTGTAATGACCGTGTGTTACTAAAGGCACTGTCACGTGATACATCTGTCTGCAATGACCGTGTAGTAAAGGTACTGTCACGTGATATATCTGTCTGCAGTGACCGTGTAGTAAAGACAGTGTCACGTGATACATCTGTCTGTAATGACTGTGTGGTAGTAAAGGCACTGTCACATGATACATCTGTCTGCAATGACCATGTAGTAAAGGCAGTGTCACATGATACATCTGTCTATAATGACCATGTGTTACTTGTAATGGGGCGTGACGTGTGAGGTAGGAGGAGCCAAACGCAGCAAGGGGATTCTTTAAGCCCTAAGGCCACTAAGGCGGGAAACCCCGCAGTTAAGGGAGGAGACAAGACAACGAACACGCCTACAAACGCTACTAACCGGCTCACTGTCACACGCCAATAGCTAAAAGCGCAAGGACAGGTTTCTGAATAGCCAGAAATAATACGTGCCCTGTCTCAGTAACGAGACTCATAAGAACGGGTAAGTAGCGTAAAGGCAAAAATAAAACACAGTCAACAAACACTGAAAACTAATAAGCATTAGTATACGAGGAGGCGAAAAGGAATGGAGATCTAACGTTCCAAGGCTACTCTCAGGGACTCGCAGTCAAACGCAAACCTGTCAACAAAAACGCCCAAGCTCCATATAAGGAGAAACATACCTGGAGAACGAACAGAACTACAGTTCCGAACAAAATCGTCCCGCAAGTAAAAAGGACGAAACAGAACAGCTGCACCGGAATTACCGGCTAAAAGACCAACACGAGTTTGATAAAGAATAAAAGCCCTGCCTCTTGGTAAAGAGGAAATGTAACGGGGCGAAGGAACAGATATAAAATTCCATGGCTAGTTTAATAGGCTCGCTGTCACGACCCTGAACAGGGGGGCTGGACCTAAGTGCACGACAAGGAGGCAGAGGTACAAGAAAAGGGAGTTTATTATAGCTTGGGGTAGTCCCAAGCTGTACACAGATAATAAACAACAATAACAATAAAGTCAGGAGTTTCTCCGGGACTTGAATCTGCTCCAAGCCGGGAAACTGGAACGGATTAACAGGAACTGGATCACGGAAACAAGGAGTTGTTCCAAACCGGAACAGGACCTGGTACGAGACACTGGAAGTTCCAAACCGGAACTGGACTTGGTACGAGACACTGGATGTTCCAAACCGGAACTGGACTTGGTACGAGACACTGGATGTTCCAAACCAGAACTGGACTTTACTGGAACACAGGGTGTTCCACACCGGAACTGGACTTGGTACGGGACACTGGATGTTCCAAACCGGAACTGGACTTTACTGGAACACTGGGTGTTCCACACCGGAACTGGACTTGGTACGGGACACAGGATGTTCCAAACCGGAACTGGACTTTACTGGAACACTGGGTGTTCCACACCGGAACTGGACTTGGTACGGGGCACAGGATGTTCCAAACCGGAACTGGACTTTACTGGAACACTGGGTGTTCCACACCGGAACTGGACTTGGTACGGGACACAGGATGTTCCAAACCGGAACTGGACTTTACTGGAACACTGGGTGTTCCACACCGGAACTGGACTTGGTACGGGACACAGGATGTTCCAAACCGGAACTGGACTTTACTGGAACACTGGGTGTTCCACACCGGAACTGGACTTGGTACGGGACACAGGATGTTCCAAACCGGAACTGGACTTTACTGGAACACTGGGTGTTCCACACCGGAACTAGGCTGACAGGAACTGGATCGTGTAAAACTGGAACAGGACAACTGGAACACAATCAGGGAATCACAAACAGCTACAGACTGGCAGAAACAGTAGAATGCTGGTTAACGAGACAGGCAATCTTTAGGCAGGAAGAACCGCAAACAGACAGGACTGGATAGCAAACAACAGTAGGCAGTGAGCATTTAAGCACTGAGACAAAACCAAACTGAAGTTTAGAAGCACAGGACAGGGATTCAAAGACCAGGATACAAACGAACAACGTGACAGAGTCGAAACAAGGGTAATGAACTAGCACTGGATAGCAGACAGCAGGTGGGTTAAATAGGGAAGTGTAATTGGTAACAATCAGGAAAAGCATGCGAATGTGTGAGTGGGTAATTAACAAAGCGGAGTGAGAGGAATGCATGCTGCAATGGAGAAAGGAGATAGGCTGAGACAGGAGTGGGGAAAAGGAGTGAAACAAACGGAGGGAACACGCCCAGTCTGCAGCAAGGGGGAAAACACGGACAATGGAAATCAAACATGACACGGAGGGAAATGGCAAAACACGGAAAACGGACAGGATGGGAACGGGACGTTACAGTACCCCCCCCCTTAATGAACGCCTCTTGGCGTACACCCAGGACATAACAGGTGGATGAGGGCTGGAACGTGGCGGGACAGGAGGGCTGGAACGTGGCGGGAAAGGAGGGCTGGAACGTGGCGGGACAGGAGGGCTGGAACGTGGCGGGACAGGAGGGCTGGAATGTGGCGGGACAGGAGGGCTGGAACGTGGCGGGACAGGAGGGCTGGAAGGGGACCGGACAGGAGGGCTGGAAGGGGACCAGACAGGAGGGCTGGAAGGGGACCGGACAGGAGGGCTGGAAGGTGGCGGGACAGGAGGGCTGGAACGTGGCGGGACAGGAGGGCTGGAACGTGGCGGGACAGGAGGGCTGGAACGTGGCGGGACAGGAGGGCTGGAACGTGGCAGGACAGGAGGGCTGGAATGTGGAGGAGATCGGCCGCAGAGAGGGCTGGACCCCGCAGGTGGCTGACAATGGTGCGGACCGGACTGCACAGGAGGCCGGCCGCAGTGCGGGCAGAACCGCTCAGGAGAACGGCGGAGGGGCGGGCGGCGGCAAAGGACTCCTCGCCCTGGGGACGGGCGACAACCACCACATCAATGCCCTGGAGAGGGGCGGTGGCGACCGTATTATCGCCCTGGGGACGGGCAGCGGAGACCGTATCCTTGCCCTGGAGATGGGCAGCGGCAACCGCAACATTGCCCTGGAGACGGGCGGCGACGACCACAACATCGCCCTGAGGGCTGGCCGGTGGCGCCTATGTAGCCCTGCAGGCCGGCCGGAGGGGACGGCGACGGCGTCGCCTTGGAGACCGGCCTGTGGCGACGGTGAGTGCGTCGCCCTGGAGGCCGGCGGTGCTTGTATCGCCCGGGCCTTGGTTCCCACCCAGGCACTGGCTCAGGTGCTTGTCCAGAGCATCCTGGCAGGCAAGTTCGTACCGGAACTGCCTTGCAGCATAGCGGCCGAAGGCGGGGTGGAACAGGTCCAAGTCGGCTAGGTCCATTTGTGGCTAGTTCATTCTGTCACGACCCTGAACAGGGGGGCTGGACCTAAGTGCACGACAAGGAGGCAGAGGTACAAGAAAAGGGAGTTTATTATAGCTTGGGGTAGTCCCAAGCTGTACACAGATAATAAACAACAATAACAATAAAGTCAGGAGTTTCTCCGGGACTTGAATCTGCTCCAAGCCGGGAAACTGGAACGGATTAACAGGAACTGGATCACGGGAACAAGGAGTTGTTCCAAACCGGAACAGGACCTGGTACGAGACACTGGAAGTTCCAAACCGGAACTGGACTTGGTACGAGACACTGGATGTTCCAAACCGGAACTGGACTTGGTACGAGACACTGGATGTTCCAAACCGGAACTGGACTTTACTGGAACACAGGGTGTTCCACACCGGAACTGGACTTGGTACGGGACACTGGATGTTCCAAACCGGAACTGGACTTTACTGGAACACAGGGTGTTCCACACCGGAACTGGACTTGGTACGGGACACTGGATGTTCCAAACCGGAACTGGACTTTACTGGAACACTGGGTGTTCCACACCGGAACTGGACTTGGTACGGGACACAGGATGTTCCAAACCGGAACTGGACTTTACTGGAACACTGGGTGTTCCACACCAGAACTGGACTTGGTACGGGACACAGGATGTTCCAAACCGGAACTGGACTTTACTGGAACACTGGGTGTTCCACACCGGAACTGGACTTGGTACGGGACACAGGATGTTCCAAACCGGAACTGGACTTTACTGGAACACTGGGTGTTCCACACCGGAACTAGGCTGACAGGAACTGGATCATGTAAAACTGGAACAGGACAACTGGAACACAATCAGGGAATCACAAACAGCTACAGACTGGCAGAAACAGTAGAATGTTGGTTAACGAGACAGGCAATCTTTAGGCAGGAAGAACCGCAAACAGACAGGACTGGATAGCAAACAACAGTAGGCAGTGAGCATTTAAGCACTGAGACAAAACCAAACTGAAGTTTAGAAGCACAGGACAGGGATTCAAAGACCAGGATACAAACGAACAACGTGACAGAGTCGAAACAAGGGTAATGAACTAGCACTGGATAGCAGACAGCAGGTGGGTTAAATAGGGAAGTGTAATTGGTAACAATCAGGAAAAGCATGCGAATGTGTGAGTGGGTAATTAACAAAGCGGAGTGAGAGGAATGCATGCTGCAATGGAGAAAGGAGATAGGCTGAGACAGGAGTGGGGAAAAGGAGTGAAACAAACGGAGGGAACACGTCTGCAGCAAGGGGGAAAACACGGACAATGGAAATCAAACATGACACGGAGGGAAATGGCAAAACACGGAAAACGGACAGGATGGGAGCGGGACGTTACACTCGCAGTCAAATGCAACGACCGGGAAGCAGGAACAGAAAAGAGCCAGGGGGGACGAGTCCTAATAGCTACTTCCACATAGGCAAATACACCAGGAGGGAAGAGTCCGAATAACTACATCCACATAGGCAAGTCCCGCATTGATCCAGAAAACGTAAAGGGGTAAACGCCCGATCTTCCAGGAGAAACATTTTACAGGCGAGCCTACAGAGCACCGTCATCCCATAACTTTACTAGCAAACATGACTAATGCAAGCTTAATTGAAAACACGCCCTAGCCTCTCAGTAAATGAATATGTAACGAGGTGAAATGGAACAGAGAGCTAACGCTCCGAGGCTATTTTCAGAAACACGCAGTCACACACAAACATGTCCACAACATCGCCCAAGCTCCAAATAAGGAGAAACATACCCGGAGATCGAACAGAACTACAGTTCCGAACAAAATCGTCCCGCAGGTAAAAAGGACGGAGGACAGCTGCAACAAAAGACCAACGCAAAAATAGTAAATAGCACGCACAGCCTCTCAATATGAACAAAAACCCTGACTCACAACAAAGGGGAACGTAGTCCACGAGAAGGAGACAAAACAGGGAATAAACGTACCAAAGCTACTAACTGGCTCACTGTAACACGGAAATGAGTAGAAGATAAAACGCCAGGTCTCTCAGTAAGAAAACCAATCAAAGGCGAAAATGGAACAAAGAACTGCTACCCTAACTTCTACGAGCTAGATAACAAAGTAGAAGCGTGAACGCCCGATCTCCCAGGAGAGAGAAACATTTTACAGGCGAATTAGAGCAGAGATCTGCGGTCCCATACTTCTACGAGATAAGTAACTAAAGAGCCAGCAAGAATAAGCCCTGCCTCAGCAATGAGACGTTAAAAATAGGTGAGTAGCACAAATGGTACAAAACTCACACCAGACAATAAACCACAGTACAAACAATCAATATAGAAGCCCAGAACTAAAGGAACCTGGGCTTAAATAGCTCACCAGAATTCCATGCCCAGCTGTGAACGTTGATTAAACTTACTCCGTGAAAAGAAGGAACGGAGCCAAAACTCCACCAACGGAGCAGCGCCCACGTGTGGCGACCGAGGAACACAACCGCAAGGGAAAAAGGGTCATAAACCATGACATTACTAAAGACACTGTCACGTGATACATCTGTTTGTAATGACCGTGTAGTAAAGGCAGTGTCACATGATACATTTGTCTGTAATGACCGTGTGTTACTAAAGGCACTGTCATGTGATACATCTGTTTGTAATGACCGTGTGGTAGTAAAGACACTGTCACGTGATACATCTGTCTGTAATGACTGTGGTAGTAAAGGCAGTGCCACATGATACATTTGTCTGTAATGACCGTGTGTTACTAAAGGCACTGTCATGTGATACATCTGTCTGTAATGACCGTCTAGTAAAGGCACTGTCACGTGATACATCTGTTTGTAATGACCGTGTGGTAGTAAAGGCAGTGTCACATGATACATTTTTCTGTAATGACTGTGTGGTAGTAAAGGCACTGTCACATTATACATTTCCTCTCTGTGGACAGTGAGGTCATTTAACTGTTCGTCTGTCCATGTAGGCTGAACATGAAAATACAGACCGTGGGTTTCTGGGGGGAAAATGATAGATTTAAGCCTTTTTTTACTTGAAGGGTGATTAAATTGTATGTGACTGCATGTGCATTAAAAATCATGGGGATAAGACTATGCAAATTTAAATCTAAAATTACATTGCAATATCTTTTTTTATTGCGATATATATTGTGATATGAAATAATACAGGAATACAATAATTTCACCAGATACATGCTGCTTTTAACTTGAATAGCTCTATTTGGAAAGAATGAATCACTCTAGCAATGATTAGGGTGATTTTGCAGGAAGAAATGAGGCAGTTGTTTAATACTCTGGTTGACTCACCACGACACCATCATATTCGGATAATATGCCTACTCATCTATCAATCCAGCTAAAGTCCATGATCCAACATGATATTTATAATGCATGTTGCTTAAGGGGGCTCATCTGTGAATGGGTGGTGGTAAGGTGGCGTCGAGAAGGGATCCAGGAGATTACAGGAGGCTGTATATCACTGTTCTCCAGTTTAAAAATGTAACATTAAGGCTGTTGTATCACATTAGGGAATTAACACAAGTGACAAAATAGGTAAGTTTACATTTTATTCCATAATTACAAACCTCTTTTAAATAACCAAAATTAGACAAAAATAAATAAAAAAGCAACTACAACCCCTGGCAAAAATTATTGAATCACCACACACCACAGGATGTTCACCCAGCTTTTTTACTTCGTAGGAAATAAACAAATCACAGATATGACACAAAACAATTTTTGTTTAATAGCTGAACATTCTGGCTTTGTGAAACATACCTCCAACAAATTCAATTAAATTATTTTAATTAATGGCATGTTTTTTTCCAGATCAAGTAGAGAAAAAAATTATGGAATCACGCAATGTTGAGGAAAAAATTATGGAATCATCAACAAAAAAAAATCACAATTAGTACTTTGTTGCTCCTCCTCTGGCTTTTATGAAGGCCTGAATTCTTTGAGGCATGGACTTCACTAATGAAAAACAATATTCTCCATCAAGCTGGTTACAACTTTCTCGAATATCGGTTGACAGATCAGCTTTACAGGATGGAGCCTTGTCATGGACCAATTTTTTTAATTTCCACCATAAATTTTCAATCGGATTGAGATCGGGACTGTTTGCTGGCCATGTCATTGAGCTGATATGCCTTTCCTGAAGAAAAGCTTTAACACTCTTTGCTCTGTGGCAAGATGTATTATCATCCTGAAAAATTACTTCATCATCAGCAAACCTATTTTCTATCGATGGAATGAGAAAAGTGTCCAAAATTTCAATGTACACCTGTGCATTGACTGTTGAGGTAATGATTGCCATCTCCTCTGGTCCTTTACCTGACATGCAACCCCATATCATAAATGACTGGGGAAATTTAATTGTTTTTTTTCAGGCAGTCGCCTTTATATGTTTCATTAGAACGGCACCAGACAAAAGTTCTCATCTCCTTGGCCAATGCATATTCGTGATTCATCACTGAATATCACTTTGATCCAATCATCCACACTCCATGATTGCTTCTCTTTAGCCCACTGTAACCTGTTTTTCTTCTGTTTAGGTGTTAGTGCTGGTTTTCATTTGGCTTTTCTCTGTGTAAATCCAATTTCATTCAGCCGATTTATTACAGTTCTGTCACAAACATTGACTCCTGTTTCCGCCGATTTGTTTTTCATTTGTTTTGTTGTGCATTTTCTATTTTCAAGACATATTGCTTTGAGTTTTCTATCCTGATGCTTTGACATCTTGCTTGGTCTACCTGTATGTTTTTCTTTTATAACCTTCATATTTTGTTTATACTTTATATACCTATACCAAATTTTAGGCACAGCTGACTGGGAACAACCATCTTTTGCCACACTCCATATTGGTTTTCCTTCTTGAAGGAGTTTATAATCCTTTCCATTGTTTCAATTGACAACTCTCTTGTTGGGGCCATGTTTCCTTTCAATTAGCCAAGTCCAACAGCTTGTTAAGGTCTGTAAGCACTCTTTTAACTGCAGACTAATTTGCATTTTTAGACTTGTGCCGGTATTTGTCTTAGAATGCAAATTACAAGGTGATTTCATGATTTTTTCCTCAACATTGAGTGATTTCATAATTTTCTTCTCTACTTGATCTGGAAAAAAATATGCCATTAATTAAAATAATTAAATTTAATTTGTTTGAGGTGTGTTTCACAAAGCCAGCATATTCAGCTATTAAACAAACATTGTTTTGTGTCATATCTGTGATTTGTTTATTTGCCACGAAGTAAAAAAGCTGGGTGAACATCCTTTAAGTGTGGTGATTCCATAATTTTTGCCAGGGGTTGTATACATCAGTCCCCTGAGTGGTTTACACATAAATAAAACTTTAAATAAATATAACTTGTAATAAATAACAAATAAGAACGGAACCATTTTCTTTCACAATCTACTTTTTTTTTTTTAAATCATGTTTTCCTAGCAACAGTGGCAAAGTTACACTGAGTGCTGGCAATACTGGCAAAACAAAGATTAAATGAAACTATTCAATTAATGTTCCTCACTCATTTTCAGGTTGTAGGCTACAAGATTTCACAGACGACTGAGGCGACACTTGACTTTTGTTATTCGTAAAACAGATTGGTTGGTTCGCTGTGCACGCAGAGAATGCATAATAGCGCCTGTGTATCCAAGAAGCCTTAAATCAGATTAAATTGTTATATCTGTAATGCGTGACATGTGAGGTAGGAGGAGCCAAACACAGCAAGGGGATTCATTAACCTCTTCCTACCGAGGGCAAAATAGGCCAAATTTTGCCTGTTTTCACTAGTGACAAACAAAGGTGGTTATCTCAAAAACTATAAATGGTACAAATATGGTTCATGGCTTTTATTAAAGCAGACACCTGCAGTATTACGACTAAGCAGTGAGAACTCATAGAAATCCAGTTTTTGATACTTAACTACAACAATTTATGTACAGAAAATATAAAAAAACTAAAAAACGGGTACCTACATTCAAGTTTAAGAATTTTTACCTGGGGAGCTACAAATGCAATCAAGGAAATGACTCCTCTATCTGATTCATCAATATGCTGCCTACCTCTGGTAACAATCTGGTGTCAATATCTCAAACCATTCAAATTTTACAGGGTTTTTTTCAGGTGAACCTTTTTCGTTATCCAAATGGTGCCAAATGTGCCAAAAATGGCAATGTTCCAGAAAGGTCTCAATATGATTTATTTTTTAGGTTTTTACAATAAAATGAGATAATTTGTCAATATTGGCAATAAAAGTTCATTTTTAGACGTGTTCTTGGTGTTCTGCATATTACACAACTAACTACCCAAGGTTACAAAAAGCTGTCAAAACCCATGTAGCAGCACAGTGAATCTTGTGTATTTCACCAGAGCCCCATTAGCCAGAAATGAGTCCAGGAATGTGCAAACAGGTTTTCAAATGAATAATGGGAATAGTATGAAACTTCCCTACACATTAATGCTTGCCAGTCCTGTCCTTTATTCTGTTGCCACCTCCTATGACAGGGACGTTGGGGTTGGGTTTTAGGAGGCAAAACTTTATACATGACAAACATATATCAACTATATACAAGTGCACTAAGGTGTACTACTAAAAGTGCAGTGGATAAAAAATCAAAAGTCCACCAGTTTCCTAGATAAAAAATAAAAACACCCCTGCTGTAACAAATAAAAAGATCCTTGCCTCTAATTGCTGAAGTTACCGTATTTACACAAAGAAAGTACAAAATGGCAGGGTCCAAAAAGCTAAAAAAAATGAACTAAAAACAAAAAAAGGTAAAGGATCAAAACATGGGGGTGGAGGTTGAGGAGAGATTATTTAACCATTCATACAGAAGCCATTTAGACTACACATTCCCTCAGGAGAGCAATCTGCATCATTACAAATCCCACTAACCCTGTCCATGGAATTGTCCACCATGTTGATATACCCATTAGTCCCCCTTATACAACAACAATCAACAATAATAATAATCAACAAGTACTCCCTCATGTTATCATGTTCTCTCCCTCATACCATGCATAAATTACCATTTTGTTTACCTGCACAGCCTTCTGTACTGCATACAGAACAATTTACTCAGGTGGAACAATGACTTTACTAAACACTTCCAGAAGCCATTTCACACTCAAAAAAATCGTTTTAGTAGCTCATCTCAGACACAAATAGATAGCTAGCTGCTTGTTACCTGTAATTTTGCTTGCATTACATTACATTACATTTATTTAGCAGACGCTTTTATCCAAAGCGACGTACAGTAAGTGCGCACAGAGACATCAAGATCACTACAGAACAGACAAGGCAAAGCACATCCTTCGCATAATGTAGCAGCTATCCCTAGCAATGAACGTCGACTGTAGTTCACAGTAAGCTGTGGGCAAATCAGCAACACCACACTTCCATTCCTAATACTCGTATAAACTATAATAAACAGACAGGAAAACACAGGGATGCTTGCTAGCTTGCCACTGTAAAGGCAATACTATCTATATTAATTTAGCTGAGAGGGACCGATTTTATGCATAAGTATATAAGGTTAGTTAGCTTCACAGAAGAAACACAGGGATTCACGCATTGCAGCTAAATTTCCTTCGATGCTTACACCAAACATCTGTGTTGTTGGCAACGCCACGTAACACGTGCGAGTTTGTCAACACAGACAATACACCCTAAGTTTACTTCATAAATTATTTATCATACCGTTGGAATGTGCAATTTGTAATATTAATTGTATGAAAAACAATAAAATACAGTTGACAATGTAATTACGAACCCGCATGGCATTGCGTGAATTCACACTGGTATATCGAAAAATCAGTAATACCACCAGCCCTAACGACGTTACCTGCCATGGCGAAATTCAATGCATTTATAGCATAACACTGTTAGTATGATAAAACAACTTACATGTCAGCAACATCATCTCGGTCATCAGTGGATTCAGCGTCACTGAGACAGGATGAGTCTCCCTCGGCAAAAACATCTTCTGGCTTATCCAGTTCGTCTAGCACTTGGTGCACGGATAAACGCCTCAAAAATCTCGACATAACTACACAAAAACTGTATCAAAAATACTCTAAAGTAAAAAATGTAACTGCGGGCCTTACCTAATTAATTGTGCTTTGCTAAACGGAATGTAGCGAGCTACGCTACAAGGTAAAAACACTGCGCCATTTTGGTTCGATAATTACGCGTGGGTCGCCACTTCCTCATACGCACGGCTCGATTTCCTTTTTTTACGACTGCTTTGTGTTGATTGAGGGCTCCTATGAAAGATAAGAGTCTTGGCTTTTCGCTGGAATATTTGACAGACAGTTTTAAAACCCAATGGAAAGCAAATAATACTCAGAGTGGAGGCGGGTGGAAGACGGTTTTTCCCACTTCAGATAGGCCTATTGTGCTATCAGTCAAAGAAATACACCCAATTGACGACGGTTTTGCATAAATCTCTGCAAGCACGTTCAAAACTACTCTGGCTAACATATACTAAGCCATGGGATTGGTACTCCAGAAACTGGCTGAGTTTCACAACGCCAAAGTGAACACAGCCGAACGAGTCGTAATCAAGTGCAAAAAAGCACAAGTCGGTTTAAAATTGGAAAAAAATAATGTACAGCCGTATGAAAGTTTTAAAGTATTTTTTCTTGAAGCCTAAAGGTATAATGATTTTTCAAACCAAAGTTTTGTGAAATACAATTAAGCAGAACAGTTTACCAGCACATTGTTTATGGTGTGACATCAAGCTGCAATACATGTTTGAGAATTAGGTCCGAGTTTCCAATGTTATTTACGAAGTTTTATCCCGACGTTTTGGGCTTAAAAACCACTTTCCCAGAAGGAATGGATATATCTTAAGGATATTTAATCAAAATATTGAGGTGAGCAGTTTATTATATATTATTAAATTAATGAAATGTATAATGTAATAATTTCCGTCACGCCGGCGTGACCGCTAGGGGGCGTTTGGCATTAAGAGGTTAAGCACTAAGGCCACTAAAACGGGAAACCCCGTAATTAAGGGAAGGAGACAAGACAGGGAACACACGTATCAAAGCTACTAACCGGCTCACTGTCACACGCCAATGAGTAGAAGCGCAAACGCCAGGTTTCTCAGTAAGAAAACCAAACAAGGCGAATGGAACAAAGCACTGGGCTCCCATACTTCTATGGGCTAAGTGACTAAAGAAAGAGCCAGAAATAATAAACGCCCTGCCTCGGTAACAAGACGCATAAGAACAGGCGAGTAGCATAATGGCACAAATAACACACACCAAACGTACCGAAGCTACTAACCGGCTTACTGTCACACGCCAATGAGTAGAAGCGCAAACGTCAGGTTCCTCAGTAAGAAAACCAAACAAGGCGAATGGAACAAAGCACTGGGCTCCCTTACTTCTACGAGCTAAGTGACTAAAGAAAGAGCCAGAAATAATGAATGCCCTGCCTCGGTAACGAGACGCATAAGAACAGGCGAGTAGCATAATGGCACAAATAAAACACACAGCCAACAAACACTGCAAAATAATACAAGATAGTATACGAGGAGGCGAAAGGAACAGAGATCTAACGTTCCAAGGCTACTCTTAGACTCGCAGTCACACACAAACATGTCCACAACATCGCCCAGTCTCCCTATAGGAAGACGTACCGAAGGACGAAACAGAACTACAGTTCCGAACAAAATCGCCAAAGCTCCATGTACGGAGACAGGTACCGAATAGGACAAACAGGACAGCTGCACCGCACATTTACCGGCTAAAAGACTAACGCAAGCTTAATAGAAAATAGACGCCCTGCCTCTCAGAATAAATAAAGCCCTGCCCGGTCTCTTAGTAAGAAATGACTATACAAATACACCCACAAACAAACAAAGACTCCTCTCACTTTCACGGAAGAAAGCAGACAGAGATAGGAGAAAGAGACAGAAAAGGCAAAAGGTCTAGGCAAAGGAAGAAAGGAAAGACCAGGAAGCGGAGACGGAAAAGAGCCAGGGGGGAAGAGTCCTAATATACAGTCAAGCCGGAAAGTCACCTTTCACCTTCTCCACGTTTTATTACGTTACAGACATATTCCACAATAGATTGAGTTCATTTTTTGTCTCTAAATTCTACACAATATAGCCCATAATGACAAAGTGAAAACAGGTTTTTAGACATTTGTGCCAATTTATTAAAAATCAAAATGTAAAATATCATATGTACACAAAGTGTGCACACCCTTTGATATGACACCCAAAAGTGAGCTGAGGTGCATTTTGTTTCCACTGATACTGCTTGAGATGTTTTTGCAACTTAATTGGAGTCCACCTGTGATAAATTCAATTGATTGGACATGATTGGGGATTGCCAACACCTGCCTAAATAAGGTCCCACAGTTGACAGTGCATGTCAGAGCAAACTCCAAGCCATGGGGTCAAAGGAATTATCTGCAGACCTCAGAAACAGGATTGTGTCAAGGCATAGATCTGGAGAAGGGTACGGAAAAATCTCTGCAGCTTTACAGGTCCCAAAGAGCACAGTGGCCACCATCATTCGTAAATGGATGAAGTTTGGAACCACCAAGAATCTTCCTAGACCTGGCCGCCCGGCCAAACTGAGCAATCGGGGACGACGGGCCTTAGCCAGGGAGGTGAGCAGGAACCCGAGGGTCACTCTGACAGAGCTCCAGCTGTAATGTGGAGTGAAAGATTCGGAGAACCAAACGCCACAACCAAGGAATCTGAAAGCGTAATTCGTTAGAAATACGCCACTAAGCGGACAGCTCCGCAGTAACAGGGGAAATAAAACAAAATAATGGGATAAAACCCTCCTGGCGTAAGCCAACGCAAAACAACCCCAAAAGAGGGCAACTCGGCGATAGCGAGTAGTAAACAACAAAGGAACCTCACGCACTCACTCAAGAGGCGTATAACTAGAGGTCAGAGAAAAACAAAAGAAAGCCTGTGTAACAAGGGCGAAAGAAACATAATAGAAAAATAACCTGTTACCTACAGCTCTAGGTGTGAACGAGCTGACAAAAAGGTAACAGGTAGAGGAAAATAAAAGGATGAAGAGAGAAGGAAACAAAAAGACTAAATAAATCTTTACCCTAACTCCTTAACCGGACTACCTATGTTTCTGACGAGTAACAACCAGAAACATAGAGACCGCTATCCTTTTTCTTACCGACTCCGATAGTCAAAAGCAAAGACAATCTCGAAGCGTCGGCAAAGCGGAACACCTGTGCTATTTATAACCGGCAGGAAATCCAAAACAGGTGAAAGGAATAATTGCCGGGCGAGATTCAAACACCGAAACGGATGCAGAAAAATCCGATAGATCGCCCCGATGTCGTCAAACAAAAGAACGACCGCAGAAACAACAGCAGGCTGCCAGAAACCATGACACCAGCGTATCCATGTGGAGATGGGAGAACCTTTCAGAAGATCAACCATCCAGGCAGCACTCCACCAATCAGGCCTTTATGGTAGAGTGGCCAGACGGAAGCCCCTCCTTAGTAAAAGGTACATCACAGCCCGCTTGGAGTTTGCCAAAAGGCACCTAGAGGACTCTCAAACCATGAGAATCAAGATTATCTCGTCTGATGAAACAAAAATTGAACTTTTTGGCCTGAATACCAAGAGTCACATCTGGAGGAAACCAGGCACCGCTCATCACCTGGCTAATACCATCCCTACAGTGAAGCATGGCGGTGGCAGCATCATGATGTGGGTATGTTTTTCAGCAGCGGGAACGGGCGACTAGTCCTGATAGAGGGAAAGATGAATGCAGCTAAGTACACCGAGATCATTGAATAAAACCTGCTCCAGAGCGCTCTGGACCTCAGACTGGGGGGAAGGTTTACCTTCCAACATGACAACGACCCGAAGCACACAGCCAAGATAACAAAGCAGTGGCTTCGGAGAAAGTCTGTGCATGTCCTTGAGTGGCCCAGCCAGAGCCCAGACCTGAATCCAATTGAACATCTGTGGAAAGAGCTGAAAATGGCGGTGTACCGACGCTCCCCATCCAACCTGACGGAGCTTGCAAGGATATGCCAAGAGGAATGGGCAAAAATGTCCAGAAACAAGTGTGCCAAGCTTGTAGCTTCTTGAAACTGTAATCGCTGCCAAAGGTGCAGCAACCAAGTATTAGGCTAAGGGTGTGTACAGATATGTAACCCCTAAATAACCTATTTTTGTCAGTAAAATAAAATTGCATATTTTCTAAAAACCTGTTTTCACTTTGTCATTATTGGCTATTGTGTGTAGATGTTTGAGGCAAAAAATGAACTCAATCTATTGTAGTATAAGTCTGTAACGTAATAAAACGTGGAGAAGGTGAAAGGGGTGTGCAGACTTTCCGGCTTGACTGTATCCACAAAGGCAAGTCCCGCATTACTCCAATAAAACCCACTGGAGCAAAAAGGGTCTCCTTAAAAACCTAGACCTAATCATACATGACTTAAGCAGTCAAAGGGCAAAATAATACCACAGACAAAATAGTGCAAATAATGCCAGACAATACAAATTAATATCAAAGCCCAGAACGACGGAAACGTGGGCTTAAATAGCTCCAAGGTAACCACGCACAGGTGTGATGCTGAGAGAAGCTCCGCAATCAAGACGGGGTGGAGCAAACATCCACTAAAAGGGCAGCGCCCTCGCGTGGCTACCAAGGAAACCAACCGCAAAGGAAAAAGGGTCAAAAACCATGACAATATCAGACGGACTTTCTTCTAGATTAGTCATGGAAAATGCAAACCTTGTGAGTTTTCATATTGTATCAAGCAGCAAAAAAGTTTTAGCATGTGTGGAGGTAAGTCTACTTTCTCCTCATCAGGCTCAATTTGAGGTGGGTTTTAACCTCTTAATACCAAGGGCAAAATATACCAATTCTCGCCTGTTTTTACTAGTGACCAACAAAGCTGTTTATCTCAAAAACTGTAAAGACTACAAATATGGTTCATAGCTATTAAAACAGAGAACTGCACTATTATGACTAAGCAGTCATAATTCATATACAGACACGTTTTGCTACTTAATTACAACAATTTATGTACAGAAATTGTGAAAAAAAAAAAAATGGGTACCTACATTCAAATTCCTGATTTTTTACCTGATGAGCTACAAGTGCTATGGAGGAAATAACTCCTCTTTGTGATTCCTCAATATGCTGCCTATCTCTGCTAAAAGAATGGTGTCAATATATCAAACCATTCAAATTCTACAGAGCTTTTTTTTCAGGTGAACCATTTCGGTTTCCAAAGTTGGCACAAATTGTGCCAAATTGTGCAAAATGGCAAGGTTCCAGAAAAGTCTCAATATGATTCCTTTTTTTAAGTTTTACAATAAAATTTGATAACTGCCAATAAAAGTTCATTTTTAGATGTGTCTTTGGTGTGTTTCATATTACACAACTAACTAGCCTACCCGTGGTCCCCAAAGTCTCCAAACCCATGTAGCAGCACAGTGAATCTTGTATTCTACCAGAGCCTCATTAGCCAGAAATTAGTCCAGGTATATAAAATCAAATGTCCACCCTAGATAAAATAAACCCTTGCATAATAATCAACAACAACAAACTCATCCTCATGTTATCTCTCCCTCATGTTACGTAATTCATAAATTGCTTATTCGTTTACCTGCATAGCCTGCTGTACTGCATACAGAACAATTTACTAATGTGAACAATAACTTCTAAACAAACACGTCAGACACCATTTCATTCAAAAGAAACTCGGAACAGCTCGTCTCAGACACAAATAGATAGCCAGCTGCTATGTGTAATTTTGCTGGCTAGCTTGCCATTGTTACAATATAGTAATGTTAGCTATATTCATTTAATTCAGAGGGATTCGTTTTATACATAACAGTGAATTCGCACTGGTATACCGGCAAAAAAATATGTTTGCTTACCACTCAGCATCACTGAGACAACATCGCAAAAACATCTTCGGGCTAGGACCTGCTGCACAGAGAAACGCCTGAATAACCTAGACATAACTAAACAAAAACTGTATGAAAGAGACTGTAAAGCAAAAAGGTGAACAGATGCCGTTACCTAATGAATCATACTTTGCTAAACGGGATGTAGCTAGCTGCTACAAGCTAAACACACTCTGCACCATCTTGGTAGGAATTTTACGCTTAGACACCTCCGCCACTTACGCTCAATTGTTCCGTTGACAACCTAACCCATTGTGTTGAATGAGGGCTTGTCTGAAAGATAAGCGTCTTCGCTATTGGCTGGAATATTTGACAGACAGTTTAAAAACCCAATGGAAAGCAAATCACACTCACAGTGGAGGCGGGTAGATGCGCATTTTTCCCACTTCAGATAGGCCTATGGTGCTATCAGTCAAAGAAATACACCCAATTGATGACGGTTTTGCATATAACTGTGCAAAAAAGTACAAAACCCCCTTGGCTAATATATACTAAGCCACGGGATTGGTACTTCAGAAACTGGCTGAGTTTCACAACGCCAAACTGAACACAGCTGAACGACTCATAAAGAAGTGCTGAAAAGCACAAGTCGGTTTAAAATGTGAAAAAAATCATGTACAGCCGTATGAAAGTTTTAAAGTATTTTTTCTTGAAGTCTAAAGGTATAACGATATTTCAAACCAAAGTTTTGTGAAATACAATTAACCAGAACAGTTTACCAGCACATTGTTTATGGTGTGACATCAAGCTGCAATACACGTTTGGGAATTAGGTTATTGTTTCCAATGTAATTTACGTTTTAACTCGATGTTTTGGGCTTAAAAACAACGTTCCCAGAAGGAATGGATATATCTCAAGGATATTTAATCAAAATATTGAGGTGAGCAGTTTATTATATATTATTAAATTCATGCAATGTATAATTTAATAATTTCCGTAACGCCCGCGTCACCGCTAGGGGGCGTTTGGCAGCAAGAGGTTAACCACAAGAGCAGAAGGTTCCGTGAAAGGAGAGGAAAAAATAAAGAATAGGGAACAAAACCCCCGGTGTAGAGCCAACGGAAATCAACCCAGCAAAATAAGGCGGAGGCTCGGGACTGAGCAGAGAAGAGAAAAGGAAGTTCCTCTCACTCTCAATAAGAGAGAACACTAAAGAGAGGTAAACTAAATGAAAATAAAGCGACCTGGATAACTGGCCGAAATAAACTCATAGACTTCAGTGTAGACAAAAAGGGAAAGAAAAAAACCTCTCACTCTCAATACAAGAGAGCAGGAAAAAGAGACGTAGGAAAGAAACGGTAAAGAGAGACAAGTCTCAGCGAGAACGGAAAAAGAAACCAGAACGAGGGACAGAAAGTGCAAAGAGAGAAAAAAATCCTAAAAGGAACTCTAATGCACTAAAGGCAAGTCCTGCGTTACTCCAAAGCAAAGCGATGAAGCAAAGCGGTCTCCTTTAGGCTCCTATACCGATATCGGCTTCTGTCAAAATACAAAGACAATGACAATACCGAAGCACCGGAAAACAGAAACCCTGAGAATTTATAGCCGGCAGGAAACCTAGAACAGGTGCGTGGAATGATGGCCGAGACAGATCAAAAGCCCGGAACGGATGACGGAAAAGAAATGTAAGGGCGCCCTCACTCTGCTCTGAGAGAGAATGACCGCAGACATAAGTAGAGCACCTAAACCATGACATCTCCATGATAATTGCTGTGTTAAATGAGGAGTACCTGAGGATAGTTTGCAGTGCGAGTTATTCTAATTGGATAGGCCTGTGTGATGTGTCTAAGTCTTCATTTCTTGTTTTACTTAAAGGGTTAGTTCACCCAAAGCAAATAAAATATGACAACAGTCTATCGGGGTTATTTTTAGTGTTTATACCATCATTTTTGAAGTCAAACTATCATTGAATCCTTTACTTTGTGCTGACCTATATTCTCTGTGGAAGTACGGCGGTGGAGCGAACGTGGCCATTGCAACGTGTTGCTCTTCTTTGTTGTTGTAGTCGACCAGTGCCGGCACTACATTCGTAGGTAACGTAAAGTATTGCTCCGCCGCCGTACTTCTCCGTATATTCTACTTCCACAGAGAATATAGGTCAGCACAAAGTAAAGGATTCAACGATAGTTTGACTTCAAAAATGATGGTATAAACACTCAAATTAACCCCGATAGACTGTTGTCGTATTTTATTTGCTTTGGGTGCACTGTGGAGTGTTTAAGTGCGTTTGGTAGTGGATGCTACCGGTTACCATAGAGTTGCGCTAGCATTAGCAACTTGTGTATGTCCACAAGAAGGACAGCATGGAATCAGCTGAAAATGGTCTCCATCAATCAACAACATCATGGGTAAGTCGTAATTGAGACATTATGTCCAAAATTCCAAACTAACCCTTTAATGGGACAAAAGCCCTCCTTTAAGAATCAAATGTAACTTTGATCTTCTTGCTAATGTTATTGAAGCAAGCAAAACATAGTGGCAGATTTATGTTAAAAAACTAGGGACCCTTGTAACTGGGTGAAAATATGTATCATTGCTTTGAATATCTATATTTTACTCTAAAACGCATTCATTCAGGAGAGTTTATATGGCAGGATTATGACGAGACCAAACAGCAGGCACACCTTCAGACAGCATAGCAGGTGCATTTAGACTGGACCTGAGAACATTTATTAATGATAATCATAAACATTATGGAGCCATTATACAGACTTATGCAGGGTCTGAGATTAGATTTTTCCATTGTCTGCAGATAATTTGATTGTGTGAAACCATGTTCTATTGTTATGCTGAAGCTGTTCTGTTGATATGCTGAAGCTGTGTTTTGTTGATATGCTGAAGTTGTGTTCTATTGTTATACTGAATCTGTTCTGTTGATATTCTGAAGCTGTGTTGTGTTTATATGCTGAAGCTGTGTTTTGTTGATATGCTGATGTTGTGTTCTGTTGTTATACTGAATCTGTTCTGTTGATATTCTGAAGCTGTGTTGTGTTCATATTCTGAAGCTGTTCTGATGCTGAAGCTGTTCTGTTAATATGCTGAAGCTGTGTTGTTGATAGACTGAAGCTGTTCTGTTGATAGACTGAAGGTATGTTGTGTTGATGTGCTGAAGTTGTGTTCTGTTAATGTATTGAAGCTGTGTTGTGTTGATATACTGAAGCTGTTTTGTTAATATACTGAAGTTGTTAATATACTGAAGCTGTTTTGTGTTGATATACTGGAGCTGTGTTGTGTTGATATACTGAAGCTGTTCGGTTGATATGTTGAAGCTGGTCTGTTGATATACTGACGCAGTTCTGTTGATATGCTGAAGATGTTTTGTGTTGATATACTGAAGCTGTGTTGTGTTGATATACTGAAGCTGTTCTGTTGATATGCTGAAGTTGTGTTTTGTTGATATGCTGAAGCCGTTTTTTGTTGATATACAGAAGCTGTTCTGTTGATATACTGAAGCTGTGTTGTGTTGATATACTGAAGCTGTTGTGTTTATATTCTGAAACTGTTGTGTTGATATGCTGACGCTGTTGTGCTGTGTTGTGTTCAAATGCTGAAGCTGTGTTGTTTTGAAATGCTGAAGCTGTGTTCTGTTGATATGCTGAAGCTGTGTTTTGTTGAAATGCTGAAGCTGTGTTGTGTTGAAATGCTGAAGCTGTGTTGTTTTGAAATGCTGAAGCTGTGTTCTGTTGATATGCTAAAGCTGTGTTCTGTTGATATACTGAAGCTGTGTTGTGTTGTAATCTGTGCTGCAGTGGCCCCTTCCTGCTCCCTGAATGAGTACGACTGCACTGGTGGAGGCTGTGTGCTGGCCAGCCTCAGGTGTGACGGGCGTGTCGACTGCCTGGACGGGTCTGATGAGGTCAGCATAACCCCTTTATCCTTTAGCTCAGCACCCCCTTAAAAGTGAAATTCAGCTACATTTTACAACTTTACTTACCTGATGACCACTGCGAGTAATATTGGGCTCTTATATTAGAGTACTCTGTATTTCAGCAATATCAAATACTATATAGATTATGATTATACTGTAGAATAACTTGATTGATTGGTTGGATGATAAATTATTTTTCATGTGGTCATTTGTACTATGTTGGGCCCTATAACAGAAATATAGTTTCTCTATGAAAGAAATTATTGGAATTGTTCCATCCCACTGTTTGGTAGTCGAGCTATAGAAACAAATCAATTGTTGAATGTAGAAAGAAAAATGAATAGGGACTATGGGCATTACTGGCACTCATGGATTTACCATCACATTCTATGTGCAGTATATGTGAAATATGTTTTCTTGTATGCATATTACATGTACAGGAGTTTGTAGGTCATGTGAGGTTCAGTCAAGAATAAATGGTAATTAGGGTAACTTTTGGCAAAGGCACCACTACGTGGTGCATGAATGAGCCCCACAGTCTCAGATCAAATCCGGACTGTGAAATGTCGCTCCAGAGGGCAACACAATTGGGGTATGGGAGGGTTTAGTCGGTTAGGGGACCACATTTAATCGCCCTTTAGCGACCCCCGCTGGTCGATTGGGCGCACGTGGACTGCATGTCAAAGCTGCATTTAAAAGCTCCTCCTCCGACTCCTCTGTGCGAGCTGGGCTGTGGGCTGCGGTGTGAAAAGAAGCAGCTGGTGACACCTCATGTTTAGTCGGAGAGCCATGGTTGTCTACACTGTACCAAATCGGTAGTGGGGATGAACGCAGCGGCGGTTGTAGATAGCTAATTTGACATTCAAAATTATGGTGGGAATTGGACATAACATGGGCACCAATATTAAACAACAACAACAAACAACAATGAAAACAGTTCATTAAAATAGGAAGAACTTTATTGAGCTATTGATACTGAATGATAATGATATGGCCAGTGGCATATCTTCAGTAAGATTATGTTGCATGTAGAGGGGCACTCTTCATGCCTGTCTGTGACTACTTGTGATTAGGAGTGAATTACATTATTAGAGTCTGTTCACCCTCTAGTAGTAACACAAAGGTACTGCTCTTACTCTGGGGAAGCTGTCAGATAGTCTGTTCGTAAGTAAGTGACAGTGGCAGAGTTAAGAGCCATAGTTCAGGAATTGGGAATAGCTTTGAGATTGAAAAATATTGGCACAAAAAAAGAGGTGTTAAAGAGTATCGGTGATTCGCATCTCTATTAGGTCCGTAACTCTGCTACATTTTTATGCAAAGGTTTTTTTTTTTTAAATTCTTTTGCAGAATTTTAACCAAAATATTTCGAACAACTAAACTTTCTGGTGAAGTGTAGGAATTAAAAATAAAATGTGTGGTGCTAAAGTAAATTAAAAGGCTATAGGTACAGCATTTTAGCCAATCTAGTGAGATTGCATTTCATAACAACACAGCCGGAACTGCTGCTGTTCGAAGCACATGCCCCTCAACTGGTTGCCAGATTGACTTTTTTCATCTGCATTTTGTGTACATAACATTATTCATCTGAGTGTGAAGAGTGGAGTCAGAGACAGAATCAGGCTCAATCATGTCAAGTGATGGATCTTTTGTGGTTGGTAATTCATTCATAAACAAATGTTGCAATATGTAGCAATGCATTATCTCCATAGATTTAGGTTACTCTATGCAGTGGTGTTTCAAGACACAATTATTGGCACCCCTAGAAATTCTTATGAACAAAATGTAACTGAAGCATTTTTTTCATTTACAGTTGCAAGAAAAAGTATGTGAACCCTTTAGAATTTTCTGTATATCTGCATAAATTCGATCTAAAATGCGATCACATCTTCATCTAAGTCCTAAAACTTGATAAAGTGAACCCAACTCAACAAAAAACACAAAAAACATTATTCTTTTATAATTTATTTATTGAGCAAAATTATCCAACATTAAATGCTTTGTTGGAAAAAGTATGTGAACCCTTGGATCATACGTATTTTTAAAGTATCATATTTAATATTTGGTCGCATATCCTTTGCATGCTGTTACTTCCTGAAGTCTGTGACTCATCAATATCAAAAGGCTCTCAATATCTTATTTTCAGATACTGTTACAAGCGATACTATAACCACTCTGCATTTGAATGGATCTCTATGGGGAAAAAAGTCAGGAGAAGAAACCCTTAAAGTGATCCATCCACATCTACTCCATACCTGGCCGCAGAGTGATGGTTTTGGGCTCGTTTGATACCTCAGACCCTGGATGACTTACAGCCATTTAGCCAGCCATGTGTTCCATACTGTACCAGTGTAATTTACAGGTGAATCTAGTCTCACCCCCCAATTCCCATAGAGATCCATTCAAATGCAGAGTGGTTATAGTATCGCTTGTAACAGTATCTGAAAATAAGATATTGAGAGCCTTTTGATATTGATGGGTCGCAGACTTCAGGAAGTAACAGCATGCAAAGGATATGCGACCAAATATTAAATATGATACTTTAAAAATACGTATTATCCAAGGGTTCACATACTTTTTCCAACAAAGCATTTAATGTTGGATAATTTTGCTCAATAAATAAATTGTAAAAGAATAATGTTTTTTGTGTTTTTTGTTGAGTTTGGTTCACTTTATCAAGTTTTAGGACTTAGATGAAGATGTGATCGCATTTTAGATCGAATTTATGCAGATATACAGAAAATTCTAAAGGGTTCACATACTTTTTCTTGCAACTGTATATTTTACTTTTTAAAATTGATCAGAGTGTTTAGGAACTTTCAAGCAGTGATCCATGACTTATACCTGTTTCACTGGGGTATACATATGAGGTGACACAGAGGCCATATTCCCTTAGTCATACATCAACATGGGAAAGATAAGAGAACACACAAATCAAATGAGGGAAAAGTGTGTTGAGCTTCATAAGTCAGGGAATGGCTATAAAAAAAAATAGCTACTCACCTGACAATGCCCATATCTACCGTTAAGGCAATACTTAAAAAGTTCAAAGCAACTGGAACTGTTACAAACATGCCTGGAAGAGGGCCCGAGTTTATTTTTCCCCCACGTACAGTGAGGAGGATGGTAAGAGAGGCAAAAAAATCCCAAAGGATCACTGTTGGAGAATTACAGAGGAAAGTAGCATCTTGGGGTCATTAAGTCTCCAAAACTACCATTAGACGTCACCTCCATGCCAACAAATTATTTGGAAGGCATGCCAGAAAAAAACCTTTCCTGTCATTTCACCACAAACGTAAGCGCCTGGAGTTTGCTAAACGCTACTGGAACTTTGACTGTTCTATGGTCAGATCAAATGAAAATTTATCTTTTCGGCAACCAACACTCAAGGTGGGTTTGGCGTAAAAAGAAGGATGGCAATACCGAAAATAACCTGATCCTCACTGTTAAGTATGGTGGAGGTTCTGTGATGTTATGGGGCTGTTTTTCTTCCAACGACCCTGGTAACCTTGTTAGGGTACATGGCATCATGAACTCCATGAAATACCAGGAAATTTTAATTCTGAATCTGGCTGCCTCTGCCAGGAAACTAAAACTGGGTCGTCGTTGGATCTTCCAGCAGGACAATGATCCAAAACATACGTCCAAATCAACACAAAAATGGTTAACTGAACACAAAATCAAACTTCTGCCATGGCCATCTCAGTCCCCTGACCTAAAGCCCATTGAATACCTGTGGGCTGAGCTGAAGAAGATAGTGCACAAGAGAGGACCTAGGACTCTGGATGATCTGAGAGATTCTGTAAAGAGGACTGGTCTCAGATTCCTTGCTCTGTATTCTCCAACCTTATTAGATGTTACGGGAGAAGACTCAGTGTTGTTTTATTGGCAAAGGGAGGTTGTAACAAAGTATTAAATGCAGGGGTGCCAATAATTGTGGCACACGTGGTTTTGTTAAAAATATTTCTTGATGAGGGATTTTTTTCTCAGAATAAATTTACTTCAATTAAAGGTTGGATTTTTCTAATTTTTTCAGTGTGAGATTAAGCCAATTCACCAAACGGTGAATTTGTTATAACCCTTTTTACTCATCTTTACCAGGGGTGCCGATAATTGTGGAGGGCACTGTATTCCTAGGGAAAAGCAATACTTTTATTCTGCACCTTTCAGCAAGCTCTGTGGATGTATTATATAAAAAATATATTTGCCTCCATAAAAATGTTATATCTATAGCCTTGAAAGCAAAGGACTCCAGTTAAGGACTGGAGATGTTCAGCTGAATGCTGTACAAAGAGTATTGTTTCCTGATCGTAAGAAAGAAAAAAACCCAGATTTATAAATGCAAAAAACAACCAACAACCAAGTAAAATCCATGATCACAAAAACCTTAGCTATACCTTTTGTTCACTGAGAGGAAACATTCCATCAAGAGCGACACAAATGAGCTCATTACTTCACTAGTTTTATGTTTTCTTCTGAGGCACAATGGGGATGAATGCAGTTAATTTAAAATCATAATATCCTTTCAGTCTCAATTTTACACTTTAGTGTGTTTAATAATTAGTGCTGAACTAGGCCTTATTTCCTTATTTGTTAGCTTTTAAAGCAATTTGAAGAACAAAGAAGGCCGACTTAATAATTAAGCAGTAATACCATAATACCAGCTTAGACACTAGTATTGGTTATACAACTGTGTTAGAGAATGCCCTCCTTACACAGTGTTGGATATACACATGCACAGGTGCACTGTGTTAGAGAATGCCCTCCTTACACAGTGTTGGATATACACATGCACAGGTGGACTGTGTTAGAGAATGCCCTCCTTACACAGTGTTGGATATACACATGCACAGGTGGACTGTGTTAGAGAATGCGGGGAAGATCAGTTCCTGTGTCAGAACCGAGCTCTCTGCATCCCACTGCGCTGGCGTTGTGACGACGTCCATGACTGTGTGGACCACAGCGACGAGGAGAACTGTGACCACGGTAGGACCTAACGTTGTTGCAACCTTTTTACAACATTGCAGTATGGTTTTAATTTCAGGTTTTCATTCCACACTGTACCCTTGTTTCGGTCTACGTTTGACGTATTACTCATGATTATGTTGGGGAAGTGAGGATTAAGTAAAAAATGTGTTTATTTTCTGAATCCAGCAGTTCCAACACTCAATGCTCTTGTTAAAATTTCCAGCATTCTGAGTACTGAACACAAGCGATATTGCATCCTAAAACCCATCACTTAATCTACATTTAAAATATATTTAATGGATTTCAATGAATAAATATTACGAAATCATCAATTAAATCGCCAAATTCGTTGATAGGTCAATCAAACAGTAACCTGGTGGAATCAACTAACAAGTCAAAACAAAGTCTACATCTGGTTTTAAGATTAAATAATTTTTTTAAATGAAAAACAGTCAGTTAGAATAATTCATTGAAATCATACATTTCTTAATGAATGTAGGCTCACTACTTATAATTTACAAAAAAGAAGAAATTAAACCAGACGTTGAATTGAAATTACCAGTAAAGAGAGAGATATCGATAAGCCAGACATTGCCAAAGTATTACCCTCTTTCAGGGCAACAGGAACAAAAGGACACACAACTCCTTTCCTGGTGCAACCGTTCCCGAAATAGTGGAGAGGAGTATCCATAACACAATCAATTAATCATCTTGTAGAATCTTGGTGTCATCTTAGATGCTGATCTAAATTTTAAGTCATATTAAGTCTCACTAGATCAGCCTTTTATCATCTTAAAAATTTTTATAAAGTAAGAGGCGTAACATCTAAACCTGATCTTGAAAAATTAGTACACGCTTTTATTACTTGTAGATTAGATTACTACAATAGTCTCTTCTCTGGTCTCCCCAAAAAAGCTGTGGGAAGGCTCCAGCTTATTCAGAATGCTGTAGCTAGAGTTTTGACCAGGGTCAAGAAAATCGACCACATCTCACAAATTCTTAAATCCCTCCATTGGCTCCCTGTGTCCGCTAGGATTAATTTTAAAATCCTTCTTCTTGTTTTTAAAGTGCCGAATGGCCTGGCCCCTCAGTATCTTTAAGACATGGTTGCAGGTTATGAACTGACCAGGCCCCTTAGGTCATCTTACTTGGGTCTCCTTGTTATTCCCAGTATGAAATCAAAATCTGGCAAAGCTGCTTTCAGCCATTATGCACCCAGTCGCTGGAACACCCTTCCATACTCTGTAAAGCATGCCCCAACTCTTGCCTGTTTCAAGAGTAGACTAAAAACTTTTTGTGGATTGGGTCTCTTATTTTATTTCTACCTTTATTTTATTTTCATATATTTTATTATATTTGTTGTTGAAGCACATTCAGTTTCCCTGTTAAAGAAATGTGCTATATAAATAAAGAGTGACTTGACTTGACAAGCAAGGAACCACCACCAAAGATAAAAGCGGAAAAAAACCTTCTTCTCCAAGGCTCTAAAACCAGCTCCCACTTAACTGAACTCAAGACAGGCACACATTTTGTTGTGGTTGAAAGAGGGGAAGGAAGGGGCCCATATACTCTTGATGAATGATCAGGGGGGGAGGCATGGCCTGATTGGATGATGGAAGGTGTCGGAGGGGCTCAGACAAGGACTGGCTTATCTAATAGCTGACAAATTTATCTTGTTGGATGCAGGACTAAGCACCATGGCATTAATATCAAAAGATTCAGGGTTTTAGCCTCTTCTCAACTAGACCAAATATTAGGAGGTATTAGAAGTATATTAGGAGCTATTTCTGCTCAGTTATTGAATACCTACTCAAAAATTTAATTTTACTCCTGCTTTTAATAACTGAAGTGATGTTTATGGGCAGTAATAGTCAAGAACAGCCATTAGAATATTCACCTTCCAGAAAAAATATTACATCCATGTAACAAGATTAGTAACACACTAATCTTCGATTGAAACTGGAGCTTCCTTTAAAAATGTCAATTCCAAACTGGCATATCTACCAACCATTACCTGCATCAACAGACTTTCAGTTGATGATTTCAATTGAATGTAACAGACTGGCATTCAAACTTAAAATGGAAAACCATGTGGCCATGCAATATTCTTTGGCCATGATGGGCCCTGACCCCATGAATAGCTTTGTGTTCTGGTGTTTCTCCTCAACAGGAGACAAGACACCGTTTAAGATTCATATCCGAAGATAAGCCAGCACCTCAGCGTGACTTAATTGCCTCTTTTGTGCCTGTGGAGTGGAGAGGGAGAGAAGTTGGCACATCCTAGGTCAGGTCAACCAGATTAGATCTCTTGATAACAAAGTACTATTGAGTGGACTATGAGCAGGTTTGCCATATCAAATTATACTCTCTCTATCAAAGGTCGTAATCTAAAAGCTGTATACCTGTCAGGGAAGCGAGGATTACGTAAAAATGCTTATAATTCTGAATCCAGCAGTTCCAGTACTCAATGCCCTCATTAAAAATGCCCAGCACTCTGAATACTGAACATAAGCAGTATTGCGTGCTGAAACCCCTCACTCAACCATACATTTAATTATATTTAATGGATTTCATTTATTAATTATTATTAAAAATGACAATTATCAATTAAATCGCCGAATTCATTGATAGGTAAGTCGAACAGTAGGAGTGTAACGAGACTGAAGCCATGATACAAACGTCCACGGTCTCGTGTCGTGGTTCTGGAAGACAGAACCGCGACACACCCCCCTCCCCCAACCCCAACCCCAACCCCAACCGAAGCCTGTTGAGCTCTCATTACGGTACTAATGTAACAAAATTCTTTTTTCATTTCACAATTAACACTATAACACATGTAAATCACGAGTTAAAATGTAAATGTAAATTAACATGTAACATGTAAATCCTATTTAAAGTTAGGGCAAGCTGCAGGGTTTTTCCTGGCAGAGAAATGGTTTTGGCGGTACCAATGCGAGCGCACAGCAACATTTTTTGCATTAATTTTACGGTAAATACAGTTCTTGGAGTGCAAAGAGCCCATGTTTTGGTTGTAAAGTAGGCTACCAGTAGGGTTGTGTTTAGGAGTTAGGTTTTTAGAAATCAAAGGTCCTTGAAGCTTTTTGAATATTTGAATATTACACCATTTAGGCTATTTTGATGGCTATTTTGAGTGCACAAATAGAAAAATAAACAAACTCTAAAACTATTTATAGCTACGAGAGAATTTGTAGGAAACAAATGAGGTGTCCTCTAAACTGAAAGTGCATCAGGTAGCCTACGAATGCGTAGGCCTATTTGTACAACATTTAAAAAAAATATTATTGTTCCTAGCTATATCTGAACATGATTTTCTTGTAAATGGTGCATTTTACAGTTGTGTTAAAAAAAATAGCAGTACAACATCAGTAACCTGATGAACCACTGTTATTAGTAGTAATGATATTTCTGCATGGCAAATCATTTACTTGTAGATGTAGTAGTGTAATAGAAAAACAACAGACCCAACTGTCATGACATGCACGCTGCTTGTTCTGAGTAATTGACTCATTCATTGAAAGGGGCGTGTTCAAAATAATAGCAGTGTGGAGTTTAATTAGAGAATTCATTAATTCTGTGAAAAAACAGGTGTCATTAATTGTCCTTTATTAAGGAAGAAGGGAAGCAAATGTTTCACACATTGTTATAAAATATATTTCCTTCTGAATTGCTAAGTAAAATGGGCCGTTCCAAACATTGTTCGGAGGAACAATGTAATTTGATTAAAAAGTTGATTGGAGAGGGGAAAACGTATAAAGAAGTGCAGCAAATTATAGGATGCTCAGCTAAAATGATCTCAAATGCTTTAAAATGGCAACAAAAACCCAAAACACACGGAAGAAAACGAGCAACTACTGTTAAAACGGATCGAAGAATAGTCAGAATGACAAATATTCAGCCAATCATCACCTCCAGAAAGATCAAAGATGATCTAAAATTACCTGTAAGTGCTGTTACAGTCAGAAGACGTTTGATCGAAGCTAAGCCATCAGCAAGAAGCCCCCGTAAAGCACCATTGTTGAAAAAACGGCATGTGCAGAATCGGTTAAAATTTGCCAAGGAACACATCAATTGGCCCAAAGAGAAATGGCGTAACATTCTGTGGACTGATGAAATTGTTCTTTTCGGGTCTAGTGGTCATCGACAGTACGTCAGACGACCCCCGGGTACTGAATTCAAGCCACAGTACACTGTGAAGACAGTGAAGCATGGTGGCGCAAAAATCATGGTATGGGGATGTTTTTCATACTACGGTGTTGGGCCTATTTATCGTATACCAGGGATCATAGATCAGTTTGAATACATCAAAATACTTGAAGAGATATGTAAAGTACATATGCCGAAGAGGAAATGCCCCTGAAATGGGTGTTTCAACAAGACAACGACCCCAAACACACGAGTAAGCGAGCAACATCTTGGTTCCAGACAAAAAGGATTGAGGTAATGGAGTGGCCAGCTCAATCCCCCGACCTCAACCCCATTGAAAACTTGTGGGATGACATTAAAATGCAGTTTCTGAAGCAAAACCCAAAAATTCACAGGAACTGTGGAATATAGTTTGTTCATCCTGGGCTGAAATACCTGTTTCTAGGTGCCAGAAGTTGGTTGACTCGATGCAACGCAGATGCGCAGCAGTTATCAAAAACAATGGTTATGCAACTAAATATTAGTTCAGTAATTTAAAGTGAAGTTAAATCTTGAAAAATGTCTTCAGTATATACAGTAAGTGTTTCAGTTTGAAGAGAAAAATGTCGACACTGCTATTTTTTTGAACAGATTAATATTCCTTTTCTTTGCTTCCTGTAAAAGAATAACGCAGACTTGATAAAATTTGTTAATGCTTTGATTTGGAATTGAATGTGTAATGTTTCCACTACATTTGAAATATGGAACTAAAAGCTATTAAAAAATATTTGCACTTTTTTCACTTTTTTTAACGCACTGCTATTTATTTGAACACAACTGTATGTATTTTACATTTTATGTGGCTGTGGCAAGACGAGGGTCGTATGCGCTTTGGGCTATTAACAGCACCCTCTTATTTTATTGCACTATTGTATCAATCCTGGGATTTTCTTAAAGCTGTAGCCTAGTTTAGAATAGAATAGAATAGAATAGAATAACTTTTATTTTCCCATTTGGGAACTTCAGTTGTAGCCCCAGCAACAACAAAAAGACAGAGACAGTGGGGCAGACCCACAGCACACAAACAAACATATGAAATAAAGACATCCAATAAAATCATTTAATTAATCAAGTGAATTAAACTAAAATACAGCCATGCTGCCATGATTAAAAATAGCCCCCGCTGTCCCGAGATGTCCAGTGGCATTAAGCAGTCCAACACACAAACTGTGCCTCTGTGACTTTCCTCCAAACACGCAGTGTTGCGGTCTCTGTCCACCGAACTGCATCAACCTTCCCAGTCGTCACCTCACTCCTCCCCCGCATTATCTTCTCCTTCCATTCCCTGGTTGCCTTTTGAAGATTTTTTGCAACTCCGGTGAAGAGCGAACTTTGTTGCTGCAGATCCAACGGACATTCCCGAGCGTATGTTGCGAATGCGTCTCCAAGGTGACGACCACAAATAAAATTATATTGATTAGACAATTCATCAATATTATAAAAACGAGGAGCAGGAGTGCCCTGAAAAATCTACAGCCCGCTTCCCCGTCCCACAACAGACACACAGCACATGAAAAAAACAAAAGACAAAAGCCTGACGCAACAAAATACATTCAAATTAACAAACACGACTACATGTCGCCATTACAGCGCCACGTGACGTTTATAATTTAAGACAAAACATGAATAGGCTACTGTAATTGGGACCGATACGTCTACCAGTATAGTATGGGGCACCAACGTTAAAGCCTTTACCTTTTCAGAAGTTAGGGCTTCAAAATCCAACTCGCTGCCCACGCTATGTCTTTCGACCGAGTCGCACTCTGCAACAGAATAGCTGAGCCGCATTTCTATAGGCTAAAGTCTATGGTTCTATGCATCTTCTACTCGTCTCCTAGTACTGACATCTTGAAAACGACTAGTACAATATATATCGCCATCCACTGGCCAAAAAATTCAATTAAATTCATTCTGAAATGATTTTATTTGCCGTTTTCTCAATTATTGTCATTTTGGCAGTCGCGATTTCCCTTTGGCGGTCCGTGAAATCATTTTGGCGGCCGCCAAATAATTTACTATGAAGGAAAAACCCTGAGCTGTATATTTTGTAAATATTACACATTACACAAACAAAACAAAAAGAACCGAGGTATGAACCGAACCGTGGATTTGGAGAATCGTTACACCCCTATCGAACAGTAACCTGGTGGATCAACCAACAAGTCAAAACAAAGTCTCTGTACTTCCACAGAGAATATAGGAACTGCCAGTGCAAAAGATGAAAATCCGTTCTGAAAATATATAAGGAACTCTCTACAGGCCCTTGAATCCTGCAGAAACACTCACAAACATATTTACAGATTGTACCCGACAAATTGCATTCCTGACTGTACCAGCCTAAGAATTACATCAGATAAATTTATACTGGCAAGCAGTGGAACAACACGTAGAGATTACTGTCTGATCGCTGCCATTTAGTAGTGCAAATATGCTGGACATTTTAATTTAGAGCCTTTTTTAAAACTTTGTTGTTGAACCAGTTCCACCCTTTCAAAATGGAAAATACTTCAGTACATTGAATAACATTTATATTTTCAAGTTATTTATACAAATCACTAAATCTGGCTAAATGTACATTTTTATTTCTTTCAGGTATTGCAATATACATACAAACCCCAATTCCAAAAAAGTTGGGACAGTATGTAAAATGCACATAAAAGCAGAAAGCAGTGATTTGTAAATTCTCTTTTACATATATTTAATTGAAAACAGTACAAAGAAAAGATATTTAATGTTTTACCTTATCAACTTTATTGAATTCTGAATTTGATGCCTGCAACACGTTCCAAAAAAGCTGGGACAGGGGCAAAAAAAAAAAAGACTGGGAAGTTCAAAAAACACCTGTCTGGAACATTCCACAGGTTAACAGGTGATGCTATCATGACTGAAAGACTCTTGATATTTTATTTGTAGGTACTCTTAGAAAGCAATCCTATAACCTCTCTGCATTTCAATGGATCTCTATGGGAATTGGGGGGTGGGACTAGATTAAGCTGTAAATTACATGGGAATAGTATGGAATCCATGGTTGGCTAAATGGCTGTAAGTCATCAAGGGTCTGCGGTATCAAACGCGCATAAAACCATCACTCTGCTGCCAGATATGCAGTAAATATGGATGGATCACTTGAAGGGTTGTTTCTCCGGACTTATTTTTCCATAGAGTTTAATAGGAAAATGAGTCAGGACAAACAACCCTTAACGTGATCCATCCATATCTTGTGACGGGGATGGGTCGGAGGACTAGACGCGACCGTGAGGAGATCAAAAAGTTACCAACAAAATGTGGAATAACCACTAGTGAAAAGGGGGAGAGAGTATTCCACGAACGGAACAGATAAAATAAACAAATGGGAAAAAACTCCCGGCGACCAGCCAACAGAAAACAACCCAGATAAGAGGGCGAAACTGGCTCGAGACTCGAGCATTAAAGAAAGAAAAGAGCTTTCAAACGAGCTCCGCGAAGAGGGAAAAGAAAAAAGGTAAACAAAAGTTACTGCCTCAAAGAGGACAGGAAGTCAAAAGAGGAAAGAACCAAGAAAAGAGCAAAATAAAGGAAAGACAGATCCTAAGGATCTAAACCTAACTCTTTAACTCCTTTGCGTAGAAGGAAAAAAAGCCAAGTTACACACGCATAGCCTACAGATCACTGTCTATAAGTCCTTAATTCCAACTTGCAAAAACTAGGCCTGCCTTTAAAAGTATTGATATCAAAATGTGGCCAAGTTACAACTAACAATATTGCCTATCGTAGCTCACACTAAATAAACTAGCTCTATTCCAAAGCAATGCTATCCACCTTTCCTAAATTATTTAATGCAAGTTGGCCCTGTGTTTCTTCATCTTAGCATATGAAGAGATTGTGCCTCATGGAACAACATATGATTTCAATGAATGTTTTTAACAGTTCATGAATAATTACACTCCAGAAAGGATATGGTTATACTTTGTTGGCAAGTTTACTTTAGAAAATGTACAGGTTTTAAAATGTTAACTGCTGCTACAGATTTCTTTACAATTAACAAGCAGACATTTATATCAAGAAACATCATGTACAATAGAGAAAGGGGGGATGAATAAATAAATGCAGATAAAAATAAGTAATATTTTTAAAATAGCGTACATATAGCATTTTTACAAACGTATCCAGACATGTTTGTGGGTCAGATGATGGAAAATAAGTAATAGTACTAATTTTCTTAACATAATAATAGTTATGATATTTGCAAACAGAATTTTGTGAACACAAGGATATCTATGCCCTGTAGGACCACACAGGTTTTGATAGAAATCCAAATATTCCAAATAAATAAATCAATAAATACATAATAATTATTATTATTATTATACATTTTATTCATTCTGTGCTTTTCATAGACCCAAAGCAGTGGATGCAGACAATTATTCAAACATGCCCTATAGTGTCGTAATTTTTCTGTTTAATTTCTAAGTGCAACACATCTGTATCAGAGTATTTCCACTATAAATTATTCTCATTTTGCAGTTTGATGTGGAACATACAGTTTCATTGACCACATTCTCTTGAGATGGTAAGATGAAGAAACACAGCGCCAAGTTGCATTAAATAATTTAGGAAAGTTTGGATAGCATTGCTTTGGAATAGAGCTAGTTTATTTAGTGTGAGCTACGATAGGCAATATTGTTAGTTGTAACTTGGCCACATTTTGATATCAATACTTTTAAAGGCAGGCCTAGTTTTTGCAAGTTGGAATTAAGGACTTAAAGACAGCGATCTGTAGGCTATGCGTGTGTAACTTGGCTTTTTTTTACGTCAGAGACGTTTTTGTTCAGATATCACTTATTTTTGGTAGCTAACTAATGATGAACAATGCATGAAGATAATGACATTGAGAGAGAATGCATACAGAATAGTACATGCATTCCAAATAAATGCATGCAGACATTCGCGTAACCATAACGCCCTCTACTGATGAGAATGATAACATTTCTCCTATTAGCGATAGCCCACAATTACATTAAAAGATTTTGTAGATAAGCTGTATTTAATATCTAATGAAATACAATGAACAGCACCACCTGAACTATGGATCATGAAGAAGCATGTAAACTAATTAACCAAGTCTATATGGAGACATGCATGCACAATTGGCTAGACGCAAACACATTGTATCTGAAAGAAATACATACAGCCTAAAATATGGAAGTACAGTTGTAAAATAGGCGTATTAGTATTCTATAGAAATAACGTTAGGCTATTCAACACTGGCTTGTCGGATGCGTAACTCCAAGCTTCCATGTCTGGGCTACGAGCTGCCAAACTTCATAAGCACAGCATAATACCTTCGCGTTTTTTTTTTTTCCGGTAGTGTAGTCTAACGTTGTCTGCGGGAAATCTTTTGGTACCGGACCATGTAGCTAGGTTTAGTTTAGTTTTCTGTAGTGAAATGGATGTAATTTTCTTCGTAGTAGCCTAGCTTGTACCTGCTTCCTGACTAGCAGCTGACTGACGTTTCTCTGGCAAAACTAACATTGGCTAACAAGCTTAATTGGACAACGCAAATTACCAGGAATCTTAGCCAGCAATAAAACAATAGATACTACTAAGAAAGTAGCCTACCAGAGATTATTCTTCTGATTATAATTATAATTAAAAGTGTTTGCAGTAAGATACATTGTCTGCAGAGTACCGTAGACTCAAGCAATGTTCGGAGGCTATAGTAATTTTTTTAAAGTGACTAACCATGAATCATATATGTTTAGGGAATTGGAGGTTTATAAATGAGATGTCTTAAGGGATTGCAGCTTATATTAGGCTATCGTCAATTCTTAATGTATTATCGTAAATTCTTAATTTTCCTAGTAGTTAATTTTATGGTCACATTGTGTTCTGTGTGAAAAGGATAAACTGAACAGAGCTGAAGTGAAGAAATGAATGAAGACATAATAAAGAAATGTTGGCCGAGGCGAGCGTTGAAGGTTCAGTTTCCAGAGTCAGACATCACCGCAGCGGAAGAGGACAGCAGGCTCCACACAGACAAATTTTTTTGTCGCCATTTGTGTGAGATTAAAACATGTAGCCAATGGCACAGTTATTTATAGAATTTATTTTTTACATTAATGCAAGAACACGATGTTAACCAGATGATATTCTGCGTTGAAACTTTTTTCTTTGCTTGACAAATGGCCATGGGATGCCTGTTCCCATAACGTTAGCTAGCCCATTGCATTACTGTCGTGGTGTCCAGTGACTGAATTGTTTAACTAACAGGCTACAAGTGAACAGTTAATATTGTAAACATGTCTTTGCCTTTGCAATAAAAAAACATTCTTGCATGAGAAAACCAGAACATGTGCACACTGTTTGAGTCCAAAATGAAATTACACTTTAATATCAACCAGGCGAGGTACGAACCCATGTCTCTCACAATACTAAGGCTTGACGCTAACCATCTTAGCCAGAAAGAAAACAATAGATACTATTAATAAAATGGCTTGCCAGAGATTATTCTTATTATTATTATTGTTATAATTAAAAGTGTTTGCAGTAAGCTACATTGTCTGCTGCGTAGCGTAGACTAGAGCAATGTTCGGAGGCTATAGTAATTTTTTTAAAGTGAGTAACCATGAATCAGATATGTTTGGGGAATTGGAGGTTTATAAATCCGATGTCTTAAGGGATTGCAGCTTATAGTAGCCTAGGCTATCGTCGATTCTTAATGTATTATCATAAATTCTTAATTTTCCTAGTAGTTCATTTTATGGTGACATTGTGTTATGTGTGAAAAGGATAAAGTGAACAGAGCTGAAGTGAAGAAATTAATGAATAAAGAAATGTTAGCCGAGGCAAGGGTACGTTGAGGTTCGGACTTCAGTCAGTCATGACCGCAAGAGCAGAGCTTAACACCCTCCCCAAACCAGACAAGAGCGAGGGTTTGGGGAGGGTGTGATATAGTACAAGTGACATACAAGTGAAACATTGAACAGTTAATATTCTTTTGCCTTTGCAATACAAATACATGAATGTGTTAATGTGAAAATAATAATAGTGTAATAAATGAAAAGTACTTAACAGTTGTGTTTTTGTGGAAAATAAGCATGTGCCCTGCTGGGCTCGAATCCACAATTCTGTGTGTCAGAGACAGCAACTCGCAGTAGCTTCTTGGAAAGAGTGATAAGTTTGATGAGCAGGTATACGGACCATACCCTCAAAGAATAATTCTCCCCATTGGATACCATCGCGACGGAGGCAGGCAGTTTGGCAGGAAAAATAGGAAGAAGAAAAAGAAGGAGAAAAACTGCAAAATAAGCCACGTTTGGGGCTTTATTGTGTGGATGTGTGAAGTTGTATCTGAATGCTGTGTGGTTACATGAGGTCAGAACATACAGAAGGTAATGTTTTTAAGGGCTGAGAGTCTATGATAATTGTGGTTACTTCTGTAGGAAATCCTGAAAAGTGCCAAACTCTCGGTGCTGTATAGGTATGGAGCATGCCCCGCCAAGCCGTAACTTGGCGGATGGCATACCTGCCATCCCAATGTCTTTTTGGGTGCTTTCAACAATTTACTACAGCCCAGCGTAACAGCAGTTTTCGTTTTAATGGTCTGGTATTACGCAAGCTCTATAGAATACGCATTAGGGAGGGGAATTTCCCTTTGCCGATATGTAAGTATTTTTGCGTCTAAAATGCCGTTGGTCTCGCTGGCTACATATGTACGTTCGTGTTTCCACTCGAGCACTGTCTTTCCAATATGTTCGATAGCCCTATTGTTATTTTTGCATTTTGAGTGCATTTCACATACTGTAGTGCAATCGTAAAATTTATTTTTGATCTAGACTACCGATGTTCATTAAAGATAGAACATTTGGCAGCATTTTGCAGATGGTTGAATACTATTTTATGTCCATGTTATCGCACATAATATAGGCTATGGCGTATACTTGTCTCTTAGGGCATGACAAATGCTCATTCCAATTTACTGTGCGCTGATATGTTGTAGATTAAGGTAAAAGTTTTCTTGGAGTCATTATGAATAGGAACATTAAAAAAATAACAAAAACTACAGAAAAATGCAATCCCGGGACAAAAGTATACCTACTGTAGAGTACAGGGAAAAGTGATGTTTTATTGAGGTACAAGCGTGAATGATTAGGCAACATATTTAGATGATATCAATGTTTTTTATCTTAAGCCATCAGAAGGAGCAAATGTATATGCTTTATAATGGGAAAAACCTAATTTAATTCATTTTATGACATGTTTTGCATAGGGGTTTTGGACCCATAGATATCTACCACCTATACTGATGAAAATATAGTAATTCCCACTTTAAAAATATGTATAAGTGAGTTTTATGAGCCAAAACTGTTGATTTGTAGTTAAATATAGCATAATGCTTTTTTATTTAGAGCAGTGCACAATTTGGCCATTTGGATAGATTTGGAGACACTTATGGACAACAGGGTGCACTGCCTATATTTTGCACCATAGACCTTTAGTAGTTCTGCATATCCTCAGATTTTGCTAAACTTGTGGAAATGGAGTTTATGATCCAGGAAGTGTATATATATTATGTATATATACTGTATATATCGACAGCCTCATAACAAAAGTGCCTAAGTCATTTTTTGGACATTTTGAGATTTTCTATCTAAATCACTTGATTTATCATTCGTCAACAGTGTAAAAATGCTCAAGTCACTGCAGGTCGCTGTGCACTTCCTGAACCACTTTATGCTATTCTGCCTAAATCCTCATTAACGTAGAATTGCAGCAGTTTTTTGCCTTTTTCTCAAAACTACAAAAAATTACTTAGGCACTTTTGTTATGAGGCTGTCAATATATATATATATTTCACTTATGTAGCTCTCAGTATTTTGTTGCAAACTAAAGAAAAACAAATTTTTTTAAAGTTTCTTTGCATTTGTGGCACTTTATTTTGACTTAAATTATGAAAACAAACAAATCTAAGTTTGTATTGTAAATGGTACACCTGGCTTGTTTCATTTAAGACATTTACCAAGTTTATGTGATGCTCACACCTGGGGCTCTATCTTGGCGATCTTAGCGCTTCGTCTAAGCGCATGGCGTTAAGTGCATTTAGGGCGTGTCAAAGTCCACTTTTGCTGTTTTAACGGCGTGTTTTTTGGGTGCTAAGCACAGCGCAACGTGCAAACGGGCTGAACCTAGTCTCTTCATTAATTATAGGTGTGTCTTGGGTGTGACCAGTCGCGGATCTATGGGCGGGCCTGGGCCCAGATTGACAGCTTGCCCACCCATTCAGATTCATAATTACTGTACCTTAAATGTGAATTGTTTTAATTCACATTGTCTAAAAAGAGTGGAGATGCCATTGAAACCAACTGGAGAAAACACTGGATGTGATTGTTTGTCTCCATCGGCCCGTTGCTATGTTCGTTACTATGTGATGACACGGCACTTTCATAGCAGAAATTCTCTTACGTTTGTTTAGGCTACATTACGAACTCGCGCGCCAATTCGGTCTGAGTTTCATGTACAGTAGCAGCCTAGTATGAGCCAACTATGGCTAAACAGCTATCATTGACCCATTTTCTTAAAAAACCACGTCTGGAATTGGAAGATGAAAAAAGTTTCGACCAGGATCGTCGTGAGACGTTTGCGGGCCCTGGCAGTGAAGGAGAAATGGCCACAGCAACGACATCCCGTGAGTGTCATGCTAGCCTGCATGCTAACGTGGACATGCAGGCTCCACAGCCCCCTCCACTCCTGAAGGGACCTTCACTGCCACCGGCTTCTGAACTAACCGGTACATCAACCGATAAGGTAGTCCTATACGGGTTCATTTTTTTAATTTACTCTGGGGCCCGCTGTGGCATGGTTATGATTGGCTATGATTGGCTAACTCTAGGCTATTTGGTTATTTAATTTGTGGTTGTATTCCGGTCAGTGCACTAATGAAGTTTATGCAATATTTGTTATTATCGCACCTGTTCTGTTCTGTGGCTAGCTAGCCATTCATCTGGCTGGCTCATAGATAGGCCTATGTGATCTCCGGTGATGTATTTTGGTGACAGTCGTGGCTGTATTATGTTAACACTAGAAGCGCCATCGCCGACACCAATTGGCGTCTTGATTTTTAAATTATAATTATTACAGCAGTGTAAATGCCACGATCAACTCTTTCCTTGACGTTTCCCAATTATCTATGCTGCAACTGCCTGCAACTGCAGAGATTATTTCATTTTTCAAATAAGCAACAGAATTAATTTTTCTGCGTGACCAAAATCAAACTCCTATTTTTAGAAGTGGAAGCGCCGCTTCTGTTTCTGTTACATTTGTTGAAACAATTCTGTTACATTTGTTGCTAAAATTAAGTGCTGCCTGGCTGAATACAGAATTGGATACAAACTTTCATCTCGTTCTTCCTTTTTTAAATTATTATTATTATTAATATTATTATACTTTATTTTATTTTTAATTTATAATTTTTTTTCCAGTTTATAGTTACTTGTTTTTAAATTAATTTTGTGAATTCTGTACAATATAGGTAGAGGCCTCGTATAAGCCCTTTTGGGTTTCTTGCCTACCTTGCACCTCTCTTTTAATTGTTATTTTCTTTACCTCTTTGCTTTTTTGTCTTATCATTGTGCAAAATAAAAATCTAATCAAATCAAATCAATTGTTGGGGTCCCCACATTGTATTGTAAATATCTAAGCCTGTTGAAGAAAACGTGCGGTGATGAGCTTCACTCAGGCCTACCCAGATTTTTCCAGGCCTACCCATCAGCCACTTTCTGTATCCGCCACTGGGTGTGACATGCAATAAACCAATCAAAATGTCATATCCCATTCCCTTTAAAAGCCTGCTTTTCCACCATGGCGGATTGCTTATATGATGGCGAAACAGACATGCTCGTGCGTGTTTAGTGCGATCAAGGAATAGGTTATATGGATCAATAGTAGCCTATGATCAATATTATTTGGACTAACCATTAGTTAGAGTTCCCGGTAATTCCCGACAGTGCAAAATATATGCGGTTAAATTTCGTTAAAAGCACCTGCAACAGCTGAGAATAAGCTACCAATGGCTTCTGTCTCACTTTAGAAAACGCCAAATTAGCCTGCTTGTTTAACAAATTTCGTTTGATTATGCAATGAAGCAATGATCTCATGTTCAAGCTTCACCCGAAGTTCATTGGATTCTAATTTTGATTAATAACATAAATAACGTTATTTTGCCTTAATGATGACACTAAATACAATACAGCTGTCAGGTTGGCAACCAATATGTTCATGCATATTTTCCCTTGTTTGTATAATGTCCTGCTTATGGAAATGTGACCAACCTGTTTTACTGCTATAGCGTAATGCTTTAAAACAATCCACTTTCCCAGGAAGACTGTGAAAAGTGCAATTTACAGCAGGGGAAACAGACCTGCTCCTGTAAAGCGCACATGCAGATAATGGAATTAAAATGAATTGTGAATTCATTGTGTAACGTGCTGCAAATTTGTTTTCGTTTCTAATTAGACGCTTAGTTCTCTTTAAAATCGTTTTGTTCAGTTATGGATTAACAGGTGAAATCAGCGGGGTTTTAATAAGCTGAGAGTATGGAAACCTTGTCATTGTAGTTTAAAAAATATGAAGGACGAAGAATAGCTATGGTTGCAATTCAGTTAACATGGTGACATTTATCTCCGTCTTTTAACCATAGGCTATCGAAAAAACCTCATGCACAGCGAATCCGCTGTAGCCTAGGCTATTTGAAAAACAATAAATGCAGTATTCACTGGACAAGGTTGTTTGAACATTTTTCAGTCACAACCATTCTATTTACTTACAGGCTGTATTCCTAACAGAGCTGTATTGTAATGACATCTGAAGCGCGTTTTCAGAACTCAAACATCCGTCTATTGCAGTTTTCCATTGAATGACAATTCACACATTAGGTGTAAATGACAATTCGCGCATTAGGCTTGATATAGGTGTTATCAGCGCCTTTTTAATGGATAGCCATTGTCCCGTACCATCGCACATCGCCTCCAATTCAATGTGGCATTCCCCTTCGCTGAGGGACAGGTAGGCTATGTGGTCTTTGACCTATGGACCCTTTTATTATTATGCATTTTTTGATATAGCCTGCACAATAATAATATTTCACACTGTAATCTTGATATTTTAGTCATGCTTGTGCGCGCCCCTGTGTAACAGACAGTAGGGTGTACGCGCGTTGTGCACATGCCTATGTAGACGCACTACATATGTGCTGTTAAAATAACATGTAAACAACTGCGACATGACTTTAGACCAGGTTTGTGGTGGTTCTAGTGCAAGCGCTTTCTGCTGGCTCAAGAGAGCAATACGCCAAAAATAATCCTGGGCACTCATCTTAAGACCAACACGCACAGTTCACTTGCAACGGGCGCAAGAATACATGGTATTTAAACGACGTGAGTGCTAGGTGTTATTATGAGCCCAGCGCCGGGTGTAAGATAGCAAAGACACTTGCGTTTGGTTTAGCGCCACTTAGCGCCGGGTGTAAGATAGTGCCCCTGGAGTTATAAAGCCTTAAACAGAGCACCTCTGCCAAATTTGCCATCTGCGCTTAAATAAGGGTTAAATAAGAAGGTTCCTGCGTTTCTTTTAATAACAAAAGGAATGCAGTCCTCCGGCCATCCAGTTTACCTGGTTTAGCGTGCATAGAATGACACAAAAGCATGGAAGCACGGAGGCGATGAGCTTAAGTAGTCAGCAACACACCTGAAACAAATGAGCCTAACGAGTCACGGGCGGTGGAAAAAAACAGCAGAAGCGCTGTCTAGCGGCTCTGAGAGGAAGCATCCGCAGAACCGAGGAAGCAAGCTGCAAAACCATGACATATCTACTGAATATCTGGCAGCAGAGTGATGGTTTAAGGCTCGTTTGATACCTCACTCCCTTGATGACTTACAGCCATTTAGCCAACCATGGGTTCCATACTATTCCTGTGTAATTTACAGCTTAATCTAGTACCACCCCCCAATTCTCATAGAGATCCATTCAAATGCAGAGAGGTTATAGTATTACTTGTAAGAGTACCTGAAAATATGATATGAAGAGTCTTTTGATATCCTTTTATACCCAGTCATAATAGCTTCACCTGTTAACCTGTGGAATGTTCCAAACAGGTGTTTTTTGAACTTCCCAGTCTTTTTTTTGCCCCTGTCCCAACTTTTTGGAACGTGTTGCAGGCATCAAATTTGGAATTAGCGTATATTTGCAAAAATCAATAAAGTTGATTAGGTATAACATTAGATATCTTTATTTTACAATTTACAAAACACTGCTTTCTGCTTTTATAGCATTTTACGTACTGTCCCAAGTTTTTTTGGAATTGGGGTTTGTACATACATTGTTGTGAAACATATTAATAATTATATTTTCATAAAAGTCAACATTTAAGATATTGCAGCATCTTCGTAAAAGGAAAAGAGCAGCTTTTACAGTAATTAATCGCCTGAGAGAATACCATCAAACGGCAAGACGATCATCTATACCAAGGCAATGGGTTACACTGCTGGTTAGTGTGTTAGTAACTATATAAATAATAAGGAGACTGAAGTAGAAAAATAACTCTTTGAGTTTATTCCTTCATCATATAGAATCCCAAACATTTTCTTTTTGCACCTTGTACTTTCCAATTTCCCTTTTTTATTGGTCATGTTGGCAAGTAAACCCAGATCCATATATCGCTTTGGTCTCTTTCTTGATTGTTTTGATTGATGTTGTGTGATCCAGCCCAGAGAAGACAGGATGAAGATTTTAACACACTGGCTTTGTGTATTTGCAGGCGCGTACTCGTGTCGTGTGGATGAGTTCATTTGCAACAACACGCTGTGCAAGCTGCACGTATGGGTGTGCGACGGAGAGGACGACTGCGGAGACAACTCTGACGAAGACCCTGAGATGTGCGGTACGACAAGCCTTGTGGGGTTCTCTGAGCTGTAAAGTACTTGAGCTTGTCTTTACATGAGTTCAGTATTCAATATCAGCCAGTGTAGCTTGCAGTGAGAGCGCTTTGATCAATGTGATGTTTTTGTTATCTGAAATCAGAGCACATGGCAGTTTCAAGTGTTCTCGGATTTTAATGTTTGATGTTATGTTCATCGCAATAAGAAACTTCAGATTGTCAGTTGAATGACTTCTTTATTATTAGAAATGAATAACAGTAATATAAGACATTCTAAAAGACATTCTGTACTATGCAAAATATGTAAGAATGAATCCATGGAACTAATAGACCATAAGTAAAGAAAAGGTGATGCAGAACATTATTCTTTATTCGCTGATTGGTACTAATATTTTTTATAAGCTTTTTAATGTAGCTGACACTGAGGTTGTAAAACGTAGCGGAATATATCTGATACTAAGAAGAATCTCATGCATTTTGTTCTGAATTCCAAATGTCAATTGTACCTTAATATTTGCTGATCTGTGTAAAATTAAGCGGATGGTGTAATATGGGCTTGAAGGGCCATTACTTGAATGCATTCATAAGTAGCCCAGCTAGTTATCCAGCTCCTACTTTGTGGAGAAAAACACTATTGGAAGCAGCAGCTGCTCTGAGAGATTTTACTTGTTTTACTCCCTTATACAGGCATGAGATACAGTATATAGCCCATATTTATAAATATTAATGTCTTCCTTAGTGTGTGGTTATTTTGCCTGAGAGTGCTTTGAGGTTATTGGGAGTGATTGTGTGGTTCCCGTCTCTTCACCCCCAGGAAAGCTGCTCTGTCCTGCCACAAGGCCGTACAGGTGCCAAAACAACAGGGTGTGCCTGCGCAACGAGCAGGTGTGTGACGGCGTGGACAACTGTGGGGACAACTCGGACGAAGAGGACTGTGGTGAGCTCAGCAACCATTAGCACAGCTTCCGTTAGCATGTTAGTACAGAACTAAAATAATTAAAAAATGTGTCAGTCAATTATGGTGCTCACTGTATATACATATATATATATACGTATATATACAGTTGAAATTGGAAGTTTACATACACAGGTTGAAGTCATTGAAACTCATTTTTAATCACTCCACAGATTAACTTGAAGGGTTTCTTCTCCTGACTTATTTTTCCATAGACTTCAATAGGAAAATTTGTCAGGAAAAACAACCCTTAACGTGATCCATCCATATCTACTGCATATCTGGCAGCAGAGTGATGGTTTGAGGCTTGTTTGATACCTCAGACCCTTGATGACTTACAGCCATTTTACCAATCATGTGTTCCATACTGTTCCAGCATAATTTACAGCTAAATCTAGTCCCACCCCACAATTCCCATACAGATCCATTCAAATGCAGAGACGTTATAGTATCGCTTGTAAGACTACCAGAAAATAAGATACCAAGAGTCTTTTGATGTTGTTGGGTCACAGACATCAGGAAGTCATGGCATGCAAACGATATGCAACCAAATATTAAAAATTTAAAGGCACAGTCAACTTAGTGTATGTAAACTTCTGACCCACTGGAATTGTGATATAGTGAAATGAAAGTGAAATTATCTGTCTGTAAACAATTGTTGGAAAAATTACTTGTGTCATGCACAAAGTAGATGTCCTAACTGACTTTCCAACACTATAGTTTTCTAACATGAAATCTGTGGAGTGGTTAAAAATGAGTTTTAATGACTTCAACCTAAGTGTATGTAAACTTCCGACTTCAACTGTATATATACAGACGGGTGACAAATAAGGATAAACCCATACAGTGAGGGGTTCCGGGGGGGGGGGCGGGGCGGGTCTGTGTCCGGTGGCTCTGTTATGCTGTGGGGGGCATTTTCCTGGCATGGTTCACTTGTCCCCTTAGAGGAAAGGTTATTCTGAGTGATCAGCTTTATCCTATTTTATTTATATATTTATTTATTTTATTTAAGCAGGGGAGCCGTCTCTTTTTCAGGGGGGCCCTGCTAGGGCTGGGCGATATATCACAATGATAATTATCGATTGCAATAACGGCCGTTGCCAGCATGTGGGGTATTGCCTTTTTTTCGTCTTTTTTTCTTTAATTATACCTGATGCGGTAGTGATCTAAACTTCAAAACCCGTGTGAAATTCTTGCGGGGAAAAAAACGTCATCACTGTCTACTGCGCGTTGATAAGACGCACCTTTCATGCGTTTGAAAAAACACATCACATGATCACGTGAAAGCTGTATGACCTTGCTGCTGGTTGGCTGTCTTATCAACACTCAATAGATATCAGCGGTGATGTTTTTTTCCGGAAGCATTTCACGCGGCCTCTGAAGTTTGGATGTTTACTGCCGTATATTGGGTATACTTAAAGAAAAAAAGACGAAAAGAAAGGCGCCCCACACGGTGGCAACGTCCGTTATTGCATTCGATAATTATCGATGTTGTATATCGCCCAGCCCTAGGCCTTGCGTACATACAAGAAACATTACGAGTATAGGCTAATATACAGAAATATAGTACAATATAGGGAAAATAAATAGACATGTATATACAAAAAATTTATAATAATACAATAAAATAAATAAAAAGACAAATAAAATCCATATTCTTGGTATAGATAATACTGCTATGCAGATACATGTGCTCTCCATCTCTAATAAATTAATTACCAGATATTTAAAGTGTTCAAAAGAGCTTGAATGATTCTTGTAATTTGTTCCACATATAAGGTGCTGAAACTAGAGCCCGACCGATATATCGGACAACTAATATATCGGGCCGATATTTGCGTTTCTGGACCATACTGTATCGGTGTAGGCATTTGGAACCGATATAGGCATTTTTTTTTTTTACACTGACATGTGGGCGCTCCTAGCACTCCATCTAGCCACAGAACTATATAGTGTTCTCCCTACCCTCAACATATCATGTCACATGGAACCTTCACTCAGTCAGAGAGCAGCGCTGCCACTGGAGGAAGACTCACTGAATGAAAGGAAGTTTCTCTTGCTAGCTAATTGAATATTGTCAATAATAATAGTGTATTAACACAACAGTAATGTTAGTCATTCTTTAATTGCGGTCTTAGTAAATGTTTGAAAACTGCAGATGAACTACGATAACATTGAAAACTAGCTATCGGCAAGCTAAACAGCTACCAGTAACTTAGCACCATGAGCTAACGTTATAATTTATGAGTAGTCTACCGATTGAGATATAACATATATATTTAGGACAGTGTGCATTTAGATTCACCCCCGTATTTTAACTCACTGAGACATTTATTTTCATATTGAATAAATTAATGGGATTAACGTGACCGACTTAAGGTGACGACGACGTTTGTTTTGAATAGCTAGTTAATGGTAGCTAGCAAATGACAGCTCCTGGGGCCTGTTTCACGAAGCTTACAGAGTTGAATAACTGCACTGAGTAAAACCCGGAACTCTCAAAAATCTGGAACATGGACTGAAGAAAAAGAGCTGTTCTGGGTTTTTACTCAGTGCTGGTTATCAAGTGGTAATTTGGTAATCCTGCTTTGTGAAACAGCCTCTGCTCAGCTAACCTTAGGATGAGAGGAGAGGAAAAACCTTATTGGTTTGGAATCTATCAGTTACCAGTCATCAAGCTAACATTAGCTAATGGTCTCGTACACACGAGGGTTTTAGTTTTGAAACGTTTTGGAAATGTTTTGGTTGAGGTTTTCGCTAACGTTACCTTGACCAGTTCGTAGGCTGCACATTACTCAAATGCATTCTGTTCTGTGGTTTTCGAAACCTAGAATGCGCTCCACCCAGCACGTTTCCTTCATAGCGGATTTTATCTTATGCATTCCTTGGTAACTATCGACATTTAACGTTACAGTTGGAAAAAGGAATAAAAAATAAACAACATGGATCATTTGCCGTGTTTACGGAGATGCAACGTGTCTCCTCCGTTAAACCACAATCGGTAGCCATAATATAGATAACATATGATAATAATAATAAAATAAACACAAATGTTCAACTGTCAAATTAACTGATGTTCGAAATTCCCACAAAACTTGGGAGTACCATTCTTTATTTATGACCCAAGTAAAATGATTCTACAGGTAGGTTTCGGTAACCGATCCTGTAAACACTCACGGCTAAAACCAGTTAAGGGTTTTCAAAACTTTTCCGAGCCTAGCTCCAAGGGGTTTTAAATTGATCCGTCGTTCGGTGGACGAGCCATTTAGTTTGGCTCTTCCCCTTGTTAGCCAACGTTATGTGACCAGACAGAAATCGGCTGTAAAATAGGCCTCCTGTAGCCTTAGACTACCTTTATACGGATATAGCTAATTCCCAACCTGTTTCCAGTTCTTAATTATCAATCAAGATAAGGTGTTCCATAGACTAGAATCTATGGCAAGGTGCATTGAAGCTATTCTGGCGGCGAATGGTGGCCCAACGCCTTGCTAATGCACTTTATGTTGTTTTTTCCTTTCATTTGTCACCTGTCTGTACATATAGTATATTGATGTGCCCTGTTAGGGAAATGGATACTGATGTTTCTTGTTGGGGAAATGGGTACTGATGTGCCCTGTTGGAGGAATGGGTACTGATGCTGTATTCTCCCGGGGCGACGGACACTGATGGCTCTTTCGTTTTGACCTGCATTAGCGGGCGTGGCCAGGAGACCCAGGCCTTGTGGGAAGGGGGAGTTGACCTGTGGTAACCAGCGCTGCATCCCCAGCCAGCTGCAGTGCGATCTCTTCGATGACTGTGGGGACGGGGGCTCCGACGAGCGGGACTGCAAGGCCTGTGAGTGAGGCACCGCCAAAAGCCATCCAGTCCTTTTTTTACTCACACTGCACAGAGGAATGTTATTCTACATGGGGTTAGCAGGTCCTTTTTTTAATCCCACTGTGCAGAGGAATGTTATTCTACATGAGGTTAGCAGGTCCTTTTTTTAATCCCGCTGTGCAGAGGAATGTTATTCTACATGAGGTTAGTCGGTCCTTTTTTTAATCCGCTGCTGAGAGGAATGTTATTCTACATGAGGTTAGCAGGTCCTTTTTTTAATCCCACTGTGCAGGGGAATGTTATTCTACATGAGGTTAGCAGGTCCTTTTTTTAATCCCGCTGTGCAGAGGAATGTTATTCTACATGAGGTTAGCAGGTGCTTTTTTTAATCCCGCTGCTGAGAGGAATGTTATTCTACATGAGGTTAGCAGGTCCTTTTTTTAATCCCGCTGCTCAGAGGAATGTTATTCTACATGGGGTTAGCAGGTCCTTTTTTAATCCTGCTGCACAGAGCAATGTTATTCTACATGAGGTTAGCAGGTCCTTTTCTTAATCCCGCTGCTCAGAGGAATGTTATTCTACATGGGGTTAGCAGGTCCTTTTTTTAATCCCGCTGCACAGAGGAATGTTATTCTACATGGGGTTAGCAGGTCCTTTTTTTAATCCCGCTGCACAGAGGAATGTTATTCTACATGGGGTTAGCTGGTCCTTTTTTAATCCCGCTGCACAGAGGAATGTTATTCTACATGGGGTTAGCAGGTCCTTTTTTTAGTCCCGCTGCACAGAGGAATGTTATTCTACATGGGGTTAGCAGGCCCTTTTTAATCCCGCTGAGCAGGGGAATGTTATTCTACATGGGGTTAGCAGGCCCTTTTTAATCCCGCTGAGCAGGGGAATGTTATTCTACATGGGGTTAGCTGGTCCTTTTTTAATCCCGCTGCACAGAGGAATGTTATTCTACATGGGGTTAGCAGGTCCTTTTTTTAGTCCCGCTGCACAGAGGAATGTTATTCTACATGGGGTTAGCAGGCCCTTTTTAATCCCGCTGAGCAGGGGAATGTTATTCTACATGGGGTTAGCAGGTCCTTTTTTAATCCCGCTGCGCAGAGGAATGTTATTCTACATGAGGATAGCAGGTCCTTTTTTTAGTCCCGCTGCACAGAGGAATGTTATTCTACATGGGGTTAGCAGGTGTTACATTATGGCAGTAGTGTCTCTAGGCATGTGTGATTATCCATTTGCGTTTTTGCGAGTGTGAGATCTGCCTTTTCTATGTGAAATGTGTGAGAGTGCATTGCTGCTGGTGGCTGTGAGTTAGCAAAGCTTTGTGAGCTTTCAATCTCCGTGGTCAGGATGCGACCCACGGTTTGGTGCCAAACCCACAGCGTGCCAGTGCGGCCATGCAGGATGGCACATCGTATCTCGCTTTGCCCACCGGTGTCTGCGTGTCTGCAGTCCGTCTCCACCAGCTGCGCATGAGATGCTCAGTCATGTTGATTTGAAAACTTGAGATGGTTGCTTAACATTGCATGCTGCCAGACTAGTGGAATTTGGGAGTTTGGCCATCACCATTTTTGTTAAACTGGCTCCTAATAGTAGTTATGAAAGGATGATGTGCTTGCAGGTGATACTGATACTGCTAAAGCTGTGTTTACAATGGACCCAGTGCATCTAACCAAAATGTCCATATAGTATAAATGCTGCAGAGTTAAAGCCCCAGGGAACAAAGCCTAAAATCGTTAAAGTGTATTTATGTTATCGAACTTGAGTGTGTTATTAAGCATCCACCAAAGTTTGAATGAAAATATATATATAAATACGTATATTTAAACACTGCTCAAAAACATCTGAATTAGCTGATCAGACCACGTGGGGCGTGGTCTTAATATTCTAATACGCACACTTGATTAACATTCCTCTGTCCAAGAAGACACTCGGCATCACACATAACAAAAAATACAAAATAGCGCTAGCGGGGAGAATCAGGGTTGTACAATATGTACGAATTACTGACACTGAGTTTGAGAGTGAAAAAATTCCACAACCAGATAACCCACGTTCTCTAGCTTCACAGGTGGTGACGGAATGGTGGGTTTCAAGATACTAAGTTTCCATGTAATAATAAACCACACTTCTTAACTTTGTTATAACATTTGTTTCTTCCAGTAAAGAGGTGGATATTGCTGCTAGTTAGCTAGCTAGCTAGTTGATGTTGGATTGCTCGCATGTTGCACCGAACCGTGGGTCGCATCCAGACCACGGAGAGGGAAAGCTCACAAAGCTTCGCCACCAGCAGCAATGCACTCTCACATTTCATATAGAAAAGGCAGATCTCACACCCGCAAAAACGTAAATGGAAAATCACACATGCCTAGAGACACTACTCCGCTTTAGTTCTGTGTTAAAAAAAATCAACTGTGCTGTACCCAGCACCGGTGCGCACAGCGATGAGAAGGCAAATGTGTCATTATTAGTTAACGTTAGTCCTACACACCCAACAGGGCTGGCTAACACACTGGCCGTGTTCGAAATAAAAAGGCATTAATGCCTTAACGCATTCGTTTTGACAAATGCTGATGGGAGGGACAAGTGACTCAGCCTTGTGATTGGTTTGGGATTAGTGACGTCACTATTCCCAAGTATAGTACTGCCCAACTTCAATGCAAAAACGAGGGTAAAAGTATCCAATATCTCTGGAATTCAGAAAGTAATTATTTCAAATACAAGTACAGTTGAAGTCAAAATTTACATACACCTTAGCCAAATCCATTTAAACTCAGTTTTTTTAATCCTAGTAAACATTCCCTGTATTAGGTCAGTTAGGATCACAACTTTATTTTAAGAATGTGAAATGTCAGATTAATAGTAGAGAGAATGATTTATTTCAGCTTGTATTTCTTTCATCACATTCCCAGTGCGTCAGAAGTTTACATACACTCTGTTAGTATTTGGTAGCATTGCCTTTAAATTGTTTAACTTGGGTCAACCGTTTCGGGTAGCCTTCCACAAGCTTCTCACAATAAGTTGCTGGAATTTTGGCCCATTCCTCCTGACAGAACTGGTGTAACTGAGTCAGGTTTGTAGGCCTCCTTGTTCGCACACGCTTTTTCAGTTCTGCCCACAAATTTTCAATTGGATTGAGGTCAGGACTTTGTGATGGCCACTCCAATACCTTGACTTTGTTGTCCTTAAAGGATAGTTTGGAATTTTGGACATAATGTCTCAATTACGACTTACCCATGATGTAGTTGATTGATGGAAACCATTTTCAGCTAATTCCATGCTGTCCCTTCTTTTGGACATACACACGTTGCTAATGTTAGCGTAACTCTATGGTAACCGGTAGCATCCACTACCAAACATACTTAAACACTCCACAGTGCACCCAAAGCAAATAAAATACGACGACAGTCTATCTGGGTTAATTTGAGTGTTTATACCATAATTTTTGAAGTCAAACTATCGTTGAATCCTTTACTTTGTGCTGACCTATATTTTCTGTGGAAGTAGAATATACGGAGAAGTACGGCGGCGTTACCTACGAATGTAGTGCCGGCACTGGTCGACTACAACAACAAAGAAGAGCAACAAGTTGCAATGGCCACGTTCGCTCCGCCGCCGTACTTCCACAGAGAATATAGGTCAGCTACACACGCATATTTTTTGTGTTTTTGAGCCTTTCACATCATCCTGAGCTTTTCAAATGTGTTCTATACTGGTTCAAGTTTAAAAAATAGCAATTTTGGTTGAAGTATGCATATTTTAGGGTTTAAATGCGATGTTTCCGAGTTCTTAGTAAAACGATTTCCCACGTGACATGACGTATGTTTTTGCATAATTTTGTGACTCATGCATAATTTTGCATGAGTCGCAATCCGAATGTGTACAGACAGGGGGCGGGGTTTCGGACCTATGTCACTGCCCTTTGCTAAGGTTTTGTGGGCGTTTCAGACACTAAAACCAGGAAGAGAATGCCGATGCGTGTGCGCCTTCAAGGACCCACGCTGTGGTGCATGGATGAGCCTCACAGCCTTGGATCGCATCCGGACCATGCCAGTGCCAACTGGCCGGTAACCCCATGTGGTGACGCGTATTTGCTGATTGCGTCGCCTAGGGTACAGGAGGGTTCAGTTGGTTAGGGGTCCACCGTTTCATCATTCTCTAGCGACCCCCGCTGGTAGATCGGGTGCCTGTGGACTGCATGCCAAAGCCACATATGAAAGTCCTCCGACTCCAGTCTCTGCAAGCGTATTCTTTTCATATGAAAAGAAGCAGCTGGTGACACCATGTGTTTCAGAGGAGAACTGCGGATGTCTTCACTCTCCCGAATCGGCAGTGGAGATCGCACCTAAATGTGGCTACAAATAGTTATGTACATATGAATACATTTTTTGATGATATTTATCAATTTAAGGAATTAGAAAAATTTAAGTTTTATATTATGTATAAATATAGCCATTTTGAAATATATGCCAAGATGAATGTTGTTGCCATGGCATTTGTGAGTGCATAATCCCGCATCCCATTCAATATCAAAAGGATACTGTTTCCTGTGAATGTTTGTCTCTTTCTTCTGAGATCTCACAGAAGAGACCTGGATAATGTTTCCTGTGAATGTGTGTCCCTTTCTTCCCAGTTCTCACTGAAGATGTTTGTAGAGGAAAGATTAACCCGTGTGGTGAAGATGCAGTTTGCAATCAAACGAGGACTGGTTCCATTTGCCAGTGCAAACCAGGCTTTGAAAGGAACCAGACAAATGGACAATGCGGAGGTACAGTAACCCTGCTGCTGGCTTCTCCTCTTCCTCTCCTTTTCCTCTAAACTTCTGCTCTCTGCCACAATGTGTAAGAGGCTATATACACTGACACTGGTTACCCCATTAACACTCAAAGGTATAAACGAGAAGTCAAGCTCGTAATTTTTTATAAGTGACAGTTATGAGGTTTTTAGAGGTTGTATCACCATTTGTGTTAATATTGATTCACCAGAATTTGGTTAAAGTTTATCCTTAAAATTAACTCAATGAAATGCAAGAGTTTGTTTTTTTTTCCCCTACAGATCAACAATCACTGCATGTAACTGTGTTTGAGAAGAAAAAAGTAACACTTGCATCCATTTGTAAGTCAGAGAAAGAACTAATATTGATTAAATCTGAGAGAGAATAAATTAATGTTGTGGGACTTGGCCAACAGTCTTGTTTCATATCCATGCATAAAAATGACATTATCTCCTATTGCTCTGCTGTAATATTTTACCATCTGTGATCTGGAGCACGTTCTTGACTCCAAATTATGAGAGATCAAATTGGTACCACAATCCATGGTATATCCACAATCCGTAGCATACACAATCCATGGTATATCCATATGTTGCATTACATTTACATTTTAGACATTTGGCAGACGCTCTTATCCAGAGCGACGTACATTAGTGCATTTTCCAACCTGAAACAAGTGCGTTAAAACAACCCTAAAAGGTAAATATGAATTTAAACACCAAGCGCAGTCAGTATGATTTTTTTTTTTTTTTTTTTTTGGGGGGGGGGGGGGGGGGGGACCACACGATATCAATCATTGGCGTGCACAACAGTAAGCCAATAAGTAACCTTACAAGTATTAAACTAGAAGCTTGAACCGCTTAAACAAGGATTTATAAAACACAATCAAGGGAGGTCACAAGGAGGTAGGGAGGGGTGGAGAGAGGTGCAGCTTAAAGAGGTGAGTCTTCAATCTGCGCTTGAAGGTGGTCAGACTTTCTGTTGTTCTGACCTCCACGGGGAGCTCATTCCACCACCGTGGGGCCAGGACAGACAGACGTCGAGACCGGGTGCTAGTATGAAGTGGGGGGGGGTACCAGTCGTCCTGAGGAGGCGGAACGCAGGGATCTGGTAGGTGTGTAGGGTCTGATGAGCTTTTGGAGGTATGGAGGGGCTGATCCTCGGACTGCCTGGAAGGCGAGCACCAATGTTTTGAATATGTATGCATGTTTCTCAGTATTCAAACGCACATTTCTTACTTCAGGTGCATGACTGGACACAAAGATGGAACAAAGCAATGACATATTAGACATGGTAGCTAGGAGGAAAATTGGCCAACTTTTGTTTTCAATTTATATAACTTTATGTCAACTTGAACGTGTTACATACATTAAGAAATTTTATTGTTTTCAGATTCACTTAGAGAAATTATGTAAGAAATTCATCAAACTTTAACAGTCGGGAAAATACTACAAAATGCCTGATTTTGGTTTATTTTTGGAATATTTGGAGTACTTGTGTGTTTGCATTCATGTGTCCATCCTTGTGCGTGTGTGCGTGCATCTGCATGTGTGTGTGTGTGTGTGTGTGTTTGTGCATGTCTTGAGAAGAATCCTGTAAGACACATACATCAATAAAAACCATGATCTGTGCTTTTTCATTCATTCGGTAACAAAATATAAGATAACTATGAGTCCGTCTCTCTAATCTGTATTCCCAACATTTTTCTTCTGAAGAACTTCAACCCACCAAAACAGCCATTTTAGCTCTGAGAGTACAAATTAAGGGTTTTACCAAGGTAGTAATTAGGCTTCTAGTTAATTCATTGTTATTATTGCAACTGCAGAGTTCATTTTATTATGAGACATTTCATATATGCCTGCTTGCACATAATTTACAGTCAGGGGATAAGCTATAATTATTCATTATTGCTCTTACATCAGATATGTCCTTTCTAACATGCTAATATAAATTACTATGAGGGACTGAAATGCACTTGGTAGTAGGTAAATGCACTTGGTAGTTTCTTATTCATAAATGAGCCAAAGGTTTGTTATTGCTGTTTGTTATTGAGTTGAAGTGAAATTATGTTAAAACACCTCAAATGAAAGGATTTAACTATTGGCACACAATGCAACCATGCGTCAGCTGATCTCCATCTGTAAGCCTGGGGCTAACTGGATGACAGGATAGTGGCCACATTTTACAGAATCATCTGCTAACATCTCAAAATAATTTTATGAATGTCAGCGTAGTCAAGAATGAAAATAATCTGTCCTTGGCTTTTCAAAAAACTCAAATGAATGTGCTTTTTTGGCATTGTGTTCCTGTGCTTAAAATTTATATTTATACTTGGTTTGGAACTGTTGGCATTTCCAGCTTGTCACTATAATTGTAGGGCAGAGATAATAACATTTGAACAGTACTGAGTGTCCAATACTAAGAGAGTCTTCTTTGTGCTCTTGCTAAAGTTTTAGAACTGGTATGAACTTATTATATGCTGAGCTCAGGGGATCTTGAGAATATCTCTCCACAGACATGCTTGTGATGTTCAAAGGGTAAGTGTACAGATGAACACTGAGAAGTCAGATTATATATTTTAAACACGTTTATAGGCCCTTTACCTGTACAAATTCATGGCAGTAAGAGTAATCTACTGTTTTATGTTACTGGAACCAATGGGCTTTTTCTCTTTTCTCCTATAGAAGTAAATGAATGCCTGCAGTTTGGAATGTGTTCTCACTACTGCACAAATACGAAGGGATCCTTTAAGTGCACATGTTACAAGAATTTTAAACAAATCAATGGCAGTTGTGTAGCAAAAGGTAAGGACAGACTATGTTGTATGTATAATTGTGTTTCACATTGTAAATACTACTTAACACAAATATATAGACTCTGTGTAAGTGCTGACACTTAAGTACATTTTTATTTGGTGAATGTAAGTGCATGGCCTCACATTTGAACTGATAACCTCCTAAGACCCGGCAATTCATTTTTGTCCCCTGTAGGGGACTTCAGTCTCTGGTCTTAATCACAGGAAGCATATATTCTACTATGCTGAAACCTACACCAACAAGGGGCATTCAATAAAAATAAAATAAATAATATTATTCAAAATATTTTCACTACAACATATTTTTCTTATCTAAGACACTTTTAGTATTATGTCAGAAAGAATTACTTAATTACTTAAACCTTTTTTCCAAAAGGTCTCAGGAGGATAGTCCCTATCTAAGAAGTCCTTAGATATTATATTTGTGGTCTAAAAATACAACAGAATATGTATACATAGTTTTATTGAATGAAACCACAAAATGATCCCTCCAACATACATGAGAAAAGTGTAAAAACAACAACAGTGTCACACACTAACACTCACTCCTTTGAGTTTTCATGTTTAACCACATTCATTTTGTGTACTTCTCTGTCAGAGTAGTCAATAGGAGTACTTTAATAAATGCAAGTTGTAAAAGTACATTTAGAATTTGTTTATATATGTCTTATTTATTATAATTTTACTTTGAACTGATAATTTGTATTCCACTGCTTTAGTTGTATGTGTACATTTAGTTTTCATAGACAATGATCGTATGATTGTTGAAAGTGATTTAAATTCTGAATATATGTTAACTGTTAATACTGATATCTAATGAAATGTGTCTTTGAAACTTTGTAAGACTGTTGTTTAAACCCCAAATGGAATTTAGACACGTTTCGTTTTTTTTGCATATTAATGACCCAACGGGCAGGACCAGAAGATGAAGTTCTCTGCATAGCTAATGACACTGAAATCCGAGGTTTTGTGTATCCATTTAACCAGAGCCATGGACACAAACAACTAGCTCGCATCGAGGACAATGCCCGAATCGTTGGAATGGACGCTTTGTTTCATGAAAACAAGTTTATCTGGGCTACCCAGTTTAATCCGGGTGGAATTTTTTACAAAGACATCCTAGACAGAAGTCAATCTAAAACTAATAGTGGAATCATTGTAAGTATCCCTGGAAAATGGTGGAAACTAGTTTTTGAATAGAATTTCATATTTATACCATTGGTTGTTTATAGAACCAATTAATTATGCATAGTTGCTTTTATCATGTAGACCTTGGAAGTTATTGCATGCATTTACAGAAAAACATTCATTCCCGTAATGAAAAAATGCAGGCTGTATAAAAATGTAAGAAAAAAAAAAACACATGTAATTAGCTATAATGTATGCTCAAAAAAAGGTACAATTGTATTATTTTATGCTAACAAAATTTCTCAGGGAATTTATTTTATTTTATTTTTTCAAAAAGATCTGTCACCATTATTTACACCCATCCCTCCCTATGCCATCCCTTCACAAGGATAACAGTACTAGGTTTCTATATTGTTTTATGATATTTGGGAGGGGGTGGGGGGTTGGATCTTAATCTTTAAAGATCTTTAGGTCTTCTCTTCAATTCAAACTTTGATCTGGTTCAAGTCTACAGACTTAGGTGGCCATTGCAAAAGAGTGATTTTCTGGCCTGTTAACAATAAGTAGCGTGTTAGTGTAAATAATTGTGAGACTTTTTGTGGGGAGAAAATTACTTGTTAAAATAAATAAATTTTTAATTAATTTAATCAAATGTAGGCTATAATTATGAATAATAGAATTTACCCATTTTTGAGCATACAATATAGCTCAATATTTAAAAATGTGTGTGTGTGTGTATGCATGTGTATGAATGAGAGAGTGTGTCGCATATGTATTTTCTTCAAATCAAATTTAAGTGTGAGTTGTACGTTGCATTAAACATAATGAATTGGTGGTATAATGTTGTGCTGTTGGGCTCTTGAAGATTAAATTCATAAATCTGCTGTGTGTGTTTGGGGAGAGGAGGGGGTACAGCATGTTCATGGGGTGGTATACTCCCTTCTGTGAATAATATTTAATATTTAAGCTACTCTCAGTGAGAATCACTTTCTCAATTTTTCTCATTTTTAATTTTTCCTGATTTTTTTCCCCTTTTCTCCCAATTTGTTAGCCAATTGGACCCCATGCAACTCAATTCCCTTAGTGTAGCAACTGCTAGAGAATCGGGCGCCACGTCCTCTTCAGGGCGCGACTCCTCAAGCTCCTAACCGTGATTCCAGTCTTATGTGCAACGATTCCCTCCGAGTCCCTCCCCCCACCCCGGGAGCAGACGCCAATTGCCACTCCCTCAAGGGACCGGCTATGCTCTGATCTGGCAGGACCGGGGATCGAACCCCGATCCTCGAGAAGCAACCGCACAGACAGAAAGTTTGCACATTTCAAAGGAAGATGGAAATAACTTTTAAGGGATTTTGATACTAGTAGATGAATGAACATTAGTATCTGATCTATCTCTTAGGGTGCAACATTTAGATGCATATCGTTCATATTGCCAATTATCGCCAGTTAAGATCACCTAGTTGTTATAATTTTCTCTGAGGCAATGTGCCATTTCCAGCTCAAAGTATCTTTCAATTACCTGCAGAACAGCAGGTGTGATACCCCATGGTGAGGTCAGCGCAAGGCATAATCTGAAGTTCTGCAGCACTCAAAGTTTTAAAAGCTAAACGGATAGCTGTGCAATTGAAAGACATCCAAGATGATGTGATGTCTGTTAAAAAAATTAATAAAATCTAATTATGTCACGGTTTTGCAGGTTGCCATTCCTCTTCTGCGGAGGTTTCTCTCGCAGCTTCGGGACGGCGTCCATGCCGTGTTTTTCCGCCGCCCGGCACTTAGTGAATACACCTGTTGCAGGTGTTCAGCCGGCTTTATAAGCTCTGCGTCTTCCTGCATCAGCGCTTTTGTGTCATTCTTGCCACGCTAAGCCAGGTAACGACAGTATAGGGTTCAGGCGACCACTTGTTCTTTGGCTAATTGCTAAAAGCATATGTGGGACTTGCCTTAGTGAGTTTAGGAGTTTTCTTTCTTTTGAGAAGTTTCGTTTTCCTTTCTCTCTAGTCCTTTCCTTGGTTTTCTTTACCCTGTCTCTGTTTGAGATAATACCTCGGTTTCTCCTCGTTCCTTTTGCCTCTTTTGTTAGCTCTCTGATAGTTTCCAGAGCTAGAGGTATTCTTTTCTTTGCTTTTATTTTTCTGCTCGAGTCTACAAGCTTTTTGCACGTTATTCTGGGTTGTCTTTTGTTTGGCTTACGCCGGGAGTTTTTATTCCTGTTTATGTACTCTGCTCAAGCCTACGAGCTTCTTCGCTTTTTTGGGTTGTCTTTATTTCTTGTTTGTTTATTTTCCCTGTTCCATTAGTGGACTTCCTTTTCCTTTAGTCCTTTCCATTAGTGGTGATTCCACGCTTCTGTCTTGGGTAGTGGCTGCCTCTGTCGTTTCTGTGGTTGTTTTCCGATTTGGCGTCGTCTGATGCTCTATAAGATTTTTTCTGCCTCTGTCCCGGTGTTTGGATCTCGCCTGGTCATTATCGCTGACACCTGTGTTCGGTTTCCTGTCGGCTATATATAGCGCTGACTTCCACTTTCCGACGCTTCTATATTGTCGTTGCCACTTGACTATGAAGCCGGGATAGGTATAGGAAGTTCGGTCACTGCATTTCTGTTTGACCTTATACGGAAAAGCAGCAAGTTCGTCTAGTTGATAGGATTAGATTTTCTCGTTTTCTGTCCTATCTTTCTCTATTCTTTTCTGCCTGCAGCCTGCTTATCTTCTTTTCAGCTCTTTATCCTACAGAGCTGTAAATACAGGCTTCTGTTCGTTCCTTTTCTGTTTTCTTTACCTCTTATCTACGCATATTAATTGGTGCGTGAGGTTCTTTCTTTTATTGTTTCTCTTTTATTGTTTCTATGAGATTCACCTCCGTTTGAGGTTGTTTTATGTTAGCCTTGTCCTAGGGAAGTTTTGCTCCCGCTTTTCAGTTTTCCCTGTCCCCTGGTGTGGTTTAATTCCGCTTCTGTGGCGTGTCTATTTTTAGATACGCTTTCTGAATCCTCATCTGCCGCGTTTTCGTTCTCTAAACTTCAAACCCAAACCTGACAGCTTCGTGAATCACTTTCAGATCCCCTCTCAGTCGTGTTTGGTCCTCCTAACCCAACCCCTTACAAATTAAACAGCAAAATAAAGAGGCTATCTTTATAAACACAAAGGCATTTATCTTGTGCCCTGATCATGACATCCCAGTTAAAAAGCAACTAACTATGAAATCATCCCAGAATTTCTGAGTAAATATTTGGATGGAGCGCGTTTGAAGTGCTTTATATTTATTATTCCAGTATTGAAATGCAATAAGAGGATGAAATGAGCTGTGGCTCAATGCAACTCACTGTGTCTCCACAACCCTGTTGCACAAGGGAAGGAGCCATTTGCTTCACAATAGCAGTGACACTAAGTGGTTCAATTTGAGTGATAGAAAGAGGAAAACATCACTGCCCAGTGTGCCCACGAAAGATTGTTGGTTGTGACTTCAAAGAAGATTGCAGGAAAAGAGTCAGTTGGATTGTTTATGCGTGTGTGTGTGTGTGTGTGTGTGTGTGTGTGTGTGTGTGTGTGTGTGTGTGTGTGTGTGTGTGTGTGTGTGTGTGTGTGTGTGTGTGTGTGTGTGTGTGTGTGTGTGTGTGTGTGTGTGTGAAATAGAGAGCAATGAAGAAAGAAAGATCTGTTAGAATAACTATACTTTTTTTCTGAAGGAACTCAGTGATAATTCTCCTGTGGTCCTTTGACTGGTCCTTGCAGTGTCCTGATTTTCGAAGGCCGAGAGATGTGTCAGCCGACTGGGTGACAGGAAATATCTATTGGACGGATCACTCCAGGATGCACTGGTTCAGTTATTACACAGCCCATTGGACAAGGCTGCGATACTCCATTAACGTGGGACACCTTGGAGGGACAAGCTGCACTCGTCTGGTAACGGATATTGCAGGGGAGCCTTACGCCATCGCCGTGAACCCAGTGCGCGGGTATGTCTCAGCCAGGGCCCCCTTTAACCTGTGTCCCCCTTGTGGGGTCCCCCACACCCCCACGTGGCGTCAAAGCAGTTTACTCCAAAATGCGAAATCTGTCCATGTAGTTTCTTCCTTTTGTGCCTGTCCACAAAATAGACCAATGACAAAGAAAGTTGGATGCTCTTGAAAAAATCATAGCTGAAACATTGAGCCATTTGTATTTTTTGCCCCTGTGATTTAAATATAGAAATGTAAAAGCATGAGGTAAAAGGTTACTTCGGAGTGTGTTTCTGAGGTTTTCTTCTTTGCAGATGAAAAGTTGCGAGGCCATTTTGGGATTATTGAACTTGCCAAACGTTTTTTTTGTGAATAAAGAAGCAAATGCATGAACACAAGTGAAGATCAAACACTGATTGAACCCAGACTTCAGTCATTCACCAGCCTGCTGATTCCATTCTCACTGCTATATCCAAGCACTCAACGTTTATTCAGCCACATAGCTGGCAAAGTTCAAGTGTGAAATGCTGTCTCAATGTAAGGGTCCTACAGTTGCACAATCAATCCCATTAGTCTGTAAATTGTCATATCTGTGGACACAGAGAGCAATTGATTAATATGTAATTAACCAAACTCCAGTGTGATACAGTTGACACCACTCCAGTGTGATACAGTTAACCCCACAACATTATGATAGTCAACCCCACTCCAGTGTGATACAGTCAACCCCACTCCAGTGTGATACAGTCAACCCCACTCCAGTGTGATACAGTTAACCCCACTCCAGTGTGATACAGTTAACACCGCTCCAGTGTGATAGTCAACCCCACTCCAGTGTGATACAGTCAACCCCACTCCAGTGTGATACAGTTGACACCACTCCAGTGTGATACAGTTAACCCCACAACATTATGATAGTCAACCCCATTCCAGTGTGATAGTCAACCACACTCCAGTGGGATACAGTCAACCCCACTCCAGTGTGATACAGTTAACCCCACTCCAGTGTGATACAGTTAACCCCACTCCAGTGTGATAGTCAACCCTACTCCAGTGTGATAGTCAACCCTACTCCAGTGTGATGCAGTTAACCACATTCCAGTGTGACACTCAACCCCACTCCAGTGTGATACATTTACCCCCACTCCAGTGTGATAGTCAACCCTACTCCAGTGTGATGCAGTTAACCACATTCCAGTGTGATACTCAACCCCACTCCAGTGTGATACATTTAACCCCACTCCAGTGGGATACAGTCAACCCCACTCCAGTGTGATACAGTTAACCCCACACCAGTGTGATACAGTTAACCCCACACCAGTGTGATACAGTTAAGCCCACTCCAGTGTGATACAGTTAACCCCACTCCAGTGTGATAGTCAACCCTACTCCAGTGTGATGCAGTTAACCACATTCCAGTGTGATACTCAACCCCACTCCAGTGTGATACATTTAACCCCACTTCAGTGTGATACAGTTAACCCCACTCCAGTGGGATACAGTCAACCCCACTCCAGTGTGATACAGTTAACCCCACACCAGTGTGATACAGTTAACCCCACTCCAGTGGGATACAGTCAACCCCACTCCAGTGTGATAGTCAACCCTACTCCAGTGTGATAGTCAACCCTACTCCAGTGTGATGCAGTTAACCACATTCCAGTGTGACACTCAACCCCACTCCAGTGTGATACATTTAACCCCACTCCAGTGTGATAGTCAATCCTACTCCAGTGTGATGCAGTTAACCACATTCCAGTGTGATACTCAACCCCACTCCAGTGTGATACATTTAACCCCACTCCAGTGGGATACAGTCAACCGCACTCCAGTGTGATACAGTCAACCCCACTCCAGTGTGATACATTTAACCCCACTCCAGTGGGATACAGTCAACCCCACTCCAGTGTGATACAGTCAACCCCACACCAGTGTGATACAGTTAACCCCACTCCAGTGGGATACAGTTAACCCCACTCCAGTGTGATAGTCAACCCTACTCCAGTGTGATAGTCAACCCTACTCCAGTGTGATGCAGTTAACCACATTCCAGTGTGACACTCAACCCCACTCCAGTGTGATACATTTAACCCCACTCCAGTGTGATAGTCAACCCTACTCCAGTGTGATGCAGTTAACCACATTCCAGTGTGATACTCAACCCCACTCCAGTGTGATACATTTAACCCCACTCCAGTGGGATACAGTCAACCCCACTCCAGTGTGATACAGTCAACCCCACTCCAGTGTGATACAGTTAACCCCACACCAGTGTGATACAGTTAAGCCCACTCCAGTGTGATACAGTTAACCCCACTCCAGTGTGATAGTCAACCCTACTCCAGTGTGATGCAGTTAACCACATTCCAGTGTGATACTCAACCCCACTCCAGTGTGATACATTTAACCCCACTTCAGTGTGATACAGTTAACCCCACTCCAGTGGGATACAGTCAACCCCACTCCAGTGTGATACAGTTAACCCCACACCAGTGTGATACAGTTAACCCCACTCCAGTGGGATACAGTCAACCCCACTCCAGTGTGATACAGTTAACCCCACACCAGTGTGATACAGTTAAGCCCACTCCAGTGTGATACAGTCAACCCCACTCCAGTGTGATACAGTTAACCCCACTCCAGTGTGATACAATCAACACCACTCCAGTGTGATGCAGTTAACTCCACTCCAGTGTGATACCATCAAAATCACTCCAGTGTGATGCAGTTAACCCCACTCCAGTGGGATACTCAACCCCACTCCAGTGTGATACAGTCAACCCCACTCCAGTGTGATACAGTTAACCCCACACCAGTGTGATACAGTTAAGCCCACTCCAGTGTGATACAGTTAACCCCACTCCAGTGTGATAGTCAACCCTACTCCAGTGTGATGCAGTTAACCACATTCCAGTGTGATACTCAACCCCACTCCAGTGTGATACATTTAACCCCACTTCAGTGTGATACAGTTAACCCCACTCCAGTGGGATACAGTCAACCCCACTCCAGTGTGATACAGTTAACCCCACACCAGTGTGATACAGTTAACCCCACTCCAGTGGGATACAGTCAACCCCACTCCAGTGTGATACAGTTAACCCCACACCAGTGTGATACAGTTAAGCCCACTCCAGTGTGATACAGTCAACCCCACTCCAGTGTGATACAGTTAACCCCACTCCAGTGTGATGCAGTTAACTCCACTCCAGTGTGATACCATCAAAATCACTCCAGTGTGATGCAGTTAACCCCACTCCAGTGGGATACTCAACCCCACTCCAGTGTGATAGTCAACCCTACTCCAGTGTGATGAAGTTAACCACATTCCAGTGGGATACAGTCAACCCCACTCCAGTGTGATACAGTTAACCCCATTCCAGTGTGATACAGTTAACCCCACTCCAGTGGGATACAGTTAACCCCACTCCAGTGTGATACAGTTAACACCGCTCCAGTGTGATACAGTTAACCCCACTCCAGTGTGATACAGTTAACCCCACTCCAGTGGGATACAGTTAACCCCACTCCAGTGTGATACAGTTAACACCGCTCCAGTGTGATAGTCAACCCCACTCCAGTGTGATACAGTTAACACCACTCCAGTGTGATCCATTAATCAGATAACATTCCAGAATGCTTAGGGTCATGTATAAAATACACAGTAGGCTGGGTTGTCCATAATTTTTCAAGTTCAAATCAGGCTTCAGGTTGCCAACAACCTTAAGGCTGTGACACGAGCCAGACTAATCTGGACATAATTGTCTTTTTTGTCCCAGAAACATCCATTGCTGAACAGGTGCCAGTGGCCACAAGATGCTATTAGATTATATAATTAGAGCACACAGTTATGTCATGTCTTTAGAAAGAGTAGGTGAATGAGCAGGCTGACTGGCTCTCCACAACATAGATATCCTGTGACACACTACAATGTACGTTACACAGAATCATGTAATATTCTTCAGAGAATGTACTATTCATTACAGGTATGAATTAGTGTGCATTACAGGATGATGTATGTGCATTACAGGATGATGTGTGTGTTACAAGATGATGTACAGTTGAAGTCGGAAGTTTACATACACTTAGGTTGAAGTCATTAAAACTCATTTTTAACCACTCCACAGATTTCATGTTAGCAAACGATAGTGTTGGAAAGTCTGTTAGGACATCTACTTTGTGCATGACACAAGTAATCTTTCCAACAATTGTTTACAAACAGATTATTTCACTTTTAATTCACTATCACAATTCCAGTGGGTGAGAAGTTTCCATACACTAAGTTGACTGTGCCTTTAAACAGCTTGGAAAATTCTAGAAAATGATGTCATGGCTTTAGAAACTTCTGATAGGCTAATTGACATTATTTGAGTCAATTGGAGGTGTACCTGTGGATGTATTTTAAGGCCTACCTTCAAACTCAGTGCCTCTTTGCTTGACATCATGGGAAAATCAAAAGAAATCAGCCAAGAGCTCAGAAAGAAAATTGTGGACCTCCACAAGTCTGGTTCATCCTTGGGAGAAATATCCAAATGCCTGAAGGTACCACGTTCATCTGTACAAACAATAGTATGCAAGTATAAACACCATGGGACCACGCAGCCATCATACCGCTCAGGAAGGAGACACGTTCTGTCTCCTAGAGATGAACGTGCTTTGGTGCGAAAAGTGCAAATCAATCCCAGAACAACAGCAAAGGAGCTTGTGAAGATGCTGGAGGGAACCGGTACAAAAGTATCTATATCCACAGTAAAACTAGTCCTATATCCACATAACCTGAAAGGCTGCTCAGCAAGGAAGAAGCCACTACTCCAAAACCGCCATAAAAAAGCCAGACTACAGTTTACAACTGCACATGGGGACAAAGATCTTACTTTTTGGAGAAATGTCCTCTGGTCTGATGAAACAAAAATGTAATTATTTGGCCATAATGACCATCGTTATGTTTGGAGGAAAAAGGGTGAGGCTTGCAAGCCGAAGAACACCATCCCAACCGTGAAGCACGGGGGTGGCAGCATCATGTTGTGGGGGTGCTTTGCTGCAGAAGGGACTGGTGCACATCATAAAATAGATGGCATCATGAGGAAGGAAAATTATGTGGATATATTGAAGCAACATCTGAAGACATCAGCCAGGAAGTTAAAGCTTGGTCGCAAATGGCTCTTCCAAATGGACAATGACCCAAAGCATACTTCCAAAGTTGTGGCAAAATGGCTTAAGGACGACAAAGTCAAGGTATTGCAGTGGCCATCACAAAGTCCTGACCTCAATCCAATCGAAAATTTGTGGGCAGAACTGAAAAAGCGTGTGCGAGCAAGGAGGCCTACAAACCTGATACAGTTACACCAGTTCTGTCAGGAGGAATGGGACAAAATTCCAGCAACTTATTGTGAGAAGCTTGTCGAAGGCTACCCAAAATGTTTGACCCAGGTTAAGCAATTTAAAGACAATGCTACCAAATACTAACAGAGTGTATGTAAACTTCTGACCCACTGGGAATGTGATGAAAGAAATAAAAGCTGAAATAAATCATTCTCTCTACTATTATTCTGACATTTCACATTCTTAATATAAAGTTGTGATCCTAACTTCCCTAAGACAGGGAATGTTTACTAGGATTAAATGTCAGGAATTGTGAAAAACTGAGTTTAAATGGATTTGGCTAAGGTGTTACAGGATGATGTATGTATATTACAGGATTATGTATGTGTGTTACAGGATGATGTTTGTGCATTACAGGATGATGTGTGTGTGTTACAGGATGATGTATGTGTGTTACAAGATGATGTATGTGCGTTACAGGATCACGTGTGTGCAATACAGGATGATCTGTGTGCATTACAGGATGATGTGTGTGCATTACAGGATAATATATGTGTGTTACAGAATGATGTGTGCATGTGTTACAGGATGATGTATGTGCATTACAGGATGTATGTGTGTTACAGGATGATGTGTGTATTACAGGATGTATGTGTGTTACAGGATGATGTGTGTGCATTACAGGATGATTTATGTGTGTTACAGGATGATGTATATGTGCGTTACAGGATGATGTGTATGTGCGTTACAGGATGATGTACTGGACGGTGATTGGTGATCACTCACACATTGAGGAGGCTGCCATGGATGGCTCTCTGCGGCGGATCCTGCTAGAGAAGAACCTTCAGAGGCCCACAGGTATTATCCTGCCCAAGGGACACAAAGAGAGCACAGGGTGAACGTGGGGTTAGCAGGCTAGGCTGGGGTACGGTTACTTGGCTGGGTTAGTGCAGGGTTAGCAGGTTTGAGCTAGTGCAGGATTAGCAGGTTTGGGCTAGTGCAGAATTAGCAGGTTTGGGCTAGTGCAGGGTCAGCAAGCTGGGCTAGTCCATGGTTAGCCGTTTGGGTTAATGCAGGGTTAATTGGGTGGATTAGCGCAGGGTTAATTGGTTGGGCTAGCTCAGGTTTAGCAATGTGGGTGAGCACTGTGCTAGCAGGCTGGGCTAGTTAGCAGGCTGTGTTAATGCAGGGTTAACAGACTGAACTAGCAGGATGGGCAGTTCTGAGCTTTCTCTAAATCAAGGCAAGGAGGGGGATAATGGAGCTTAACGCAGCCAGATGCAGCTTGTCATCATGTCATCAGTTAAGACTGAATCTACGTGCTTTAAAGAGGTAATGTAATCTCATGTTAGTATTGATAGTACTCAGTGGCGATTTTAGCATGACATTTCTGGAGGGGCAGTTTTGTATGACGTCACCATCAAAAAAATAAAGATAGCCAATTAGTCTACGGTAGGCCTAAGTGCCAGGGAGCAGAAAGATTTCAAAACTGAATACAATGTATCACTTCAGCACAACACAGAACCCTACATTTGTTAGGATTCTGAGTTTTGTCTATTTGTATTTGTTATTTCTGTTCCTTGTTGTTTATTATTTTTCATTATTATTGTTAATTAGTGTATTTGTGTATTATTCTGTACTCGTGTTTATTATTATTAGTGTAGTTACTTTCGTGTTTGTTTACATTATTACATTTACATTCCATATTCCAGTTTATGTTCACATATTTGCATTTATGTCACTCCCCGGTCTTCGTCTCACTTTTCGGGTGCCTTCGGGTGTTTTCGGTCCTCTCTGTATTTCCCCTGACTAAACTAGTTGTCCCACTTATTGTTTATATTACTAATTAACACTAACAACTACTAACAGCTTAGTTTAGGTCTTTTACTAACCCACTAATTACTAACGCTTCCTTGCTTTAGCTGTCACTCGTTTCCTGCAATTCCATCTTTCAATTATCTACTTTACGCTTCCTCTTTACTAACTGATATCTTACTTCCGCTATCCACTGACTCTCTTAATGTGTGCACGTGTCTTTAACACTCCGGTCATGTCTTGTCTATTCATTTGCATGCTTAGTCCAGTCCGAGTCTTCCGTGTTCCCTCATTATTCTATCATTGTTCCCCTCATTGGATCATTGTCTGCACCTGTGAGTCTTCCCTGTTACTCCTCCCACTCGCACCTGATTTCCCTTGAGTTGAGTTTTCCCTACCTATATATACCCTTCAGTTTTGCTTGTTCTTGGTCAGATTTTGAGTTTTGCTTGCCGATTTTGTTTTGTTTGCCTTTCTGATTTTCTGGTTTTGATCTTGTGGAAGTAAGTCCTTTGACTCCCTCCTCGTTAAATTCAATTTGAGATGGGTTTTTCGAGTGGAAGAATACTCAAGATAAAGATGAAGGAAATAGCAGAAGTATAATCTTTTATTAAATGGTCAAATGTTGATTCAACATGGGAAAACCACAAACCTACGCAGAGGATTCAGAATTCCCCGAACAATAACAAACATTAGTTTTTACAATATCATAACTCCTCCTTTACGGTGCTAATACACCAATGATATGTGGTAACACCTTTTCATAATATCTTGTTTTATCCAATAACAAATTAGGCAAAACATTAATATGTTATATGACCTGTTTTTACCCTATGCGCTTGGGGGCACTCTTGATCTATCAAATAAAATTGTTTGTGAACTCTCCTCCCACCTGTTCGGTCAGCACGATCTATAAGTACAACTCCTGCTTTGTTATGGAACACAGGAGGAAAACATTCCTGTTTTGACTGGTGTGCTAGATGCCCTCGTCCTTGCTGACAGAGAACTATCCTGCACCCTCTCACAACCCCCCATCTCAGTACTTTTCCACTAGATCTTGACTGTATTATTTAATTATTTATATATTTGCATATGAGGCTTTCTTGGGCCTACGGCTTACTTCCACAATCTTTTGGACTGTTGATTATTATTTTGGATTTTGATTTTGTCTCGTCTGGAATCTGATTACCTGGCTTTTTGTCCTTGGACTGAAATAAACAACGTTCTTTTGCCTAATTCTGGGCTGCGTTCAGCCCCGACAAAACGTAGCAAGATGTTTATTTAAACGGAAAAGGTGGTGCGTTGAACACCCTGTTGTGTTATGCAAGCGTTGCAACTATGGCAGCTGAGAAGGCCATTCTTTGCGTTCTTTTCGAAGAATTTTCGGAGCCTGATGAAATCAGTTTAAATACGTGTTTAATACTCCAAAATACGCTCGATGCTAGTCACTGCCCTTGCAGTCCAGAATAGCAGAGAACGTCCCAATCGAGTGAAGGGGTATGTGGAAATTGTGGTTCCTAAGTATAGTGATCCAACATTTGACTCGCATTTCAGGCTGACAAGGCAAACATTTCAGGTGAAGGATAATCCACTTCTTACCTTCGAGACTGTGTTAAAATCTATAGGAGCTAATTTTATTATGAGTATTAGACCTATCATTATTGCTGATCACTGTTGTTGTGATATGCTATTGTAATATTTACCATTATATATTTAGAGGAGTAGAGTGGAGTAGAAAAGTTGTCACTCCACAATGGTACATACAATAGCAAAAGATACAAACATGTCTTCTAATGTCTTCAATTGTTGTAAAGGCATTTGTAAAGGACTTTAGTTGGATCCATTGTGCGCACTACCTTTTTAATACGGCGGGGTTTATATAGGCCTACACGTCGCTGCTGATTGGGTAACACCTCCAAACGAGAGAAAACGTACCTCAAAGCCTGTTTCACTCCGTTTCGAAGAAACGTCATTCAACCTGGAAACCGTAGCAAAACGGTGCACCGTTTTCAGATTGAATGTGGCCCTGGTCTGCGCTTGGGTCTCTGAGTCTGGGGCATTACAACATTGAGGTTGCCTATACTGCATCAAAATAATAGGATGAGACACACTCGTTTCTTCAATAACTTGCATGCTTTATCAAAACCGTGAATACAAGCAATATGACAAGTTAACTTGTAGGAAAGTGAAAACAAGTTTATCCAGAACTAATAAAAAATGCAAAGCATGCCATATAACGAGAATTATCAGATAAATGTTAAATAAATATGCAAACATTTAATACAAACATTTTGCTTTAACATTAAACGCTTTTTAAAATGCCGCTTCTGACAGCATGTAGACTGATTCATCGTAAAAATAAATTGTTCAAACTTGAACTTAAAGAAACTTCAAAAAGGTAAAACATAGGTGTCAACCTCTGGAGAGAGCTGCCCTTATTTTCATGCCTGCAAAACTATAAATTCACCAAAAACCATATAAAATATAGATTAAAATCACAAGCCACCACAGTTATTTGTCTGATTCCATTTTATTTAATATATTCAGCTTTTCACATAATATTGAGTAACAAATTCAGCAAGGTGCTTCGTTGTCATAAAGCGTATACTTTGATCATAACAGTCCTGATGCGCTACTTGCTTTTCCCACGGCCTCAGAAATCGAGAGAATATCAGAGGGAGAAAGAAAATGTGATTGCAGCAATTAAATTATGTTGGAAAACGTTTTTTTTAAAAAGTGAGACTAGATTTCCCGTATCATAACCTTATACGCCTGTATACCTTCGAAAAGTTGGAAAAACCGTATTTTATATGGGCAAACTTGACACCTATGACAAAATAAAATCAAACTAATGGAAAACTTTAGCTGGCTAGCATTAGCGATACGCAATTACACACACTGAATTGGCTTTGTTTATTTCCTGGTCACGTCAGCCCGCGTTAATGACGTTAACTTAATGTTTATTATTTTTTCGCCGCCTGTTGCTAGGCAGAATTAGTAGGGGAAAAAACATTTCTTCAGATCACGTTCACGTTGTTTCCCTCGCAACGGTGGGGCAGAGCAAGGATGTTCCATTTGCCGAATACATGTTGCCTAGTTTCCTCCTCCCTCGTATCTGATCCTTGCATCCTTTCCTCACGTCCTCCATTCAGTGGAGCTAAGGAGTGAGGAAAGAACGCGAGGAAAGGATACAAAGAGTAAAAATAAGCGATTGGAATGAACCCATAAACTGCACACCCCAGTGAACGTTTTTGCTGAAAAGTCGGTGTAACCTGAGCTCGATTCTGGCTTTTGCTCAGTGGGATTCATCTCAGAGAGATTCTAAAATAAGGTAGCCTATGTGAATACCCGATTTCAAACCACAACTCACATGCACAGAACCCCCAACAAAATTACAAAATGAATAACTTTTCATTTATTACCAGGCTGCGATAAAGCAATGCGCTCGCTCGTCCGATGCGTTTCTTCGCCTCCAATTTAATGTCAATCAAAATTTTTATTTTATTTGACTACTTTAACAGTTTGTGTGAGGGCTGATCCTGCATGGATGGTACATGTTATCTCCTGCTAGGCCTTTACTTTCCCAGTTCATGACACTGGTACTGACAATACTAAACTATTTTTTTCCCCCCTTGAGTGAACATCTGCTGATACAACTTTGATTTCAGTGTCGGAATAATTATTTCCTTTGCTTTTTCTGGGCCATTTTGGCGAGGTACGGACCTTTAAATGGAAGTGACAGCCTCCATATAGGGCAATTCATGGGTGTGGATTTATGCTAATCACATGCGTACATGAATACGTAAAAAATCTGCCTTTCCCACGCGGTTTGATGAATCCGCTGTAAATTTCTCTTACCAACTGGTTTTGTACATAAATGTACGCGCATATTTAGGAACGCTTCATGAATGAGCTCCATTATGTGTATTTCTTGAGGCATCATGTGAAGTCAGCACGAAGCTTGGTTGGATTTTGAACGATATCCAAAATAACCTTGGATATCATCCCGTTTTGTATTTATTTATAGTATTGAAATTGCCTTTGTAGGGAAGAGACACTTAGTTTCGCTCTGAATCTGTTGTGTTTCTCGCTGAAATCAACAATTGACGGCTGTGCAATTTTTATCTGATTTCAAAGTTAAGATGTTTTGCCTGGGGGGCGCTGCGGTGGTACAACGGTAAGAGCGCCGACTTTCAGTCGGTGCAGTTGTGCTCCGAGGATCGGGGTTCACGCCCCGGTCCTGCCAGATCCGAGCATGGCCAGTGCCCTGTGGGAGCAGCAATTGGCGGCTGCTTCCGGGTGGGGGGAGGGGCTCGGAGAGAATCGCTGCGTGCATAGCGGCCCCGGACGAGCTGGAACCACGGTCAGCGTTGAGGAGTCGCGCCCTGAATAAGGACGTGGCGACCTCTGTCTACTACCGGCTGACGGGGTTGTGCAGCGGTGGTTCTCTAGCGGTTGCTACACGGGGGGAATTGAATTAGAATAAGGGTTCAATTGGCTATTAAATTGGGAGAAAATGGGAAAAATCAGAAATAAAATTTTAAAAAAAGATGTTTTGCCGGGTTATTTTTTAATCAAGCCTACCACTGTGTAAATCCAGACCCATGGTTATTGTATTTCTCTGAGAAAGATGTTGATTTCTGTTCATCTAGGCCTAATTGTGCCCACCTTGCAGGACTGGCGATCGATTATTTCAGCCAGCGCTTGTACTGGGTAGACGTGGAACTCTCTTCAATAGGAAGTGTGCGTTTTGATGGGTCTGACTCTCAGCTGGCCGTCAGCAGCAGACATGGTAGGCTAACCAGGATACTTTTGATATATATTTTTGCTCTTTATATACCTGAATTAAGCTTTCTATAGATACATTAGAAAATTAATTAAGTTGTCTACCTTGTGGATTCAATATTGTCAAATTAATGATTTAGCTGTTGTCTGTTCATAATGTAGAATGTGTTATCTAACTTAACTGTCAATTTTGTGACAGAGAACAAAATTCTAGTATTTCTTGTTATAATTATTATTATTAGTAGTATTATTATTATTCCTGTAGTTTTGATCATGCAAGTAAGCTTTCCTTATTTTGTATTTCAGTGGTACTGTAATGTCCTTTTAAAAGATAACCCATCTGAAGTATTCATATGGCATGGGCAAGAAACTCAGGGACTGCCATTTCCTGAAACTCATATTTATTTCTGTCTCGTTCCATGAGCTGTTCTGCCTTGCTGTTAAATTAAACTTTTTGGAAACAGTAGTATATTGGATTTCTGTCTTTTTTTGACTAAAACAGTGATGCAAAAGAGCAAGTTGAATACACAATGAAGGAATGCGATGAGTCACAACTCACTGCCGTGTCCTGTGCTTGCTCCCAGGAATATCTCAGCCTTATAGAATAGACATATTCGAGGACTATATCTACGGAGCGGGGCTGAAGAATAACATGTTCCGGGTTCATAAGTACGGAAAAGGACCTGTGGAGAGACTGGCTTTGGGAGTAGAGAAGGTCTCCAGCATCCTTATCATCCATCCGCTTAAACAACAAGCAGGTGAGATCAGCCCTTCCCTTCTGGAGCTCTCCATATAAAGGGGTCCATCACAAATTCAACAGTACTCACTGACTTACAGCTTTGTCTCACACAGTAATAATAACAACAGTACTCACTGACTTACAGCTTTCTCTCACACAGTAATAATAACAACAGTACTCACTGACAGCTTTGTCTAACACAGTAATAATAACAACAGTACTCACTGACTTACAGCTTTGTCTCACAGAGTAATAATAACAACAGTAATAATGGCTTGCATTTATATTGCGCTTTTCTCACACAGTGACAGACCTGCCAACCTGTACGCATTTTGGCACCATGCATGCATTTTGATATAAAAGTATGTGGCTACAAATTGTTACTCTAAAATAACCAAAAAGATGGCAGCCGTTCAGCAGGAGCAGGCCCACTCCTGCTTAGCTTCAGAAATTCAGCGGGAGAAGGGTACGTGGTATGGCTGTAAAATACGTCAGGTTTTTTATGCACCATTATTAACTATCCACATGAATACATCCTAAATGTTGGGTGAAAATAATGTGTGCCCTACTATAATTTCATGCTTAAATCGCCACTGAATGGGCCTCTGTGCTTCCTTGGTTGAAGTGCATTTTGTTAATGAGAATAACACTGATGCTTTCCACCACTGTCTCTCTGAATAAGAGCATCTGCCAAGTGATTGTAATGTAACTTAAGGCTAACATAATTACACAGCTTATACAGTGCCCTCCACTATTATTGGCACCCCTGGTAAAGATGAGTAAAAAGTGTTATAAAAAATTCACCGTTTGGTGAATTAGCTTAATGTCACACTGAAAAAATGAGAAAAATCCAACCTTTAATTGAAGTAAATTTATTATGAGAAAAAAAAAAATCCCTCATCAAGAAATAATTATTTTTAATAAAACCACGTGTACCACAATTTTTGGTACCCCTGCATTTACAGTACAACATCAGTAACCTGATGAACCACTGTTATTAGTAGTAGTGATATTTCTGCATGGCAAATAATGTAGATGTAGTAGTGTAATAGAAAAACAACAGACCCAACTGTCATGACATGCACGCTGCTTGTAATTGACTCATTCATTGAAAGGGGCATGTTCAAAATAATAGCAGTGTGGAGTTTAATTAGAGAATTCATTAATTCTGTGAAAAAACAGGTGTCATTAATTGTCCTTTATTAAGGAAGAAGGGAAGCAAATGTTTCACATTTTCACAAACACATTGTTATAAAATATATTTCCTTCTGGAATTGCTAAGTAAAATTGTTCAAACATTGGAACAATGTCCAAACATTGTTCGGAGGAACAACATAATATGATTAAAAAGTTGATTGGAGAGGAAAACGTATAAAGAAGTGCAGCAAATTATAGGATGCTCAGCTGAAATTATCTCAAATGCTTTAAAATGGCAACAAAAACCCGAAACACGCGGAAGAAAAACGAGCAACTACTGTTAAAACGGATCAAATGGCAAAGATTCAGCCAATCATCACCTCCAGAAAGATCAAAGATGATCTAAAATTACCTGTAAGTGCTGTTACAGTCAGAAGACGTTTGATCGAAGCTAAGCTATCAGCAAGAAGCCCCCATAAAGCATAATTGTTGAAAAAACAGCATGTGCAGAATCGGTAAAAATTTGCCAAGGAACACATCGATTGGCCCAAAGAGAAATGGCGTAACATTGAAATGGGGTGTTTCAACAAGACAACGACCCCAAACACACGAGTAAGCGAACAACATCTTGGTTCCAGACAAAAAGGATTGAGGTAATGGAGTGGCCAGCTCAATCCCCTGACCTCAACCCCATTGAAAACTTGTGGGGGTGACATTAAAAATGCAGTTTCTGAAGCAAAACCCAAAAAATTCACAGGAACTGTGGAATGTAGTTTGTTCATCCTGGGCTGAAATACCTGTTTCTAGGTGCCAGAAGTTGGTTGACTCGATGCAACGCAGATGCGCAGCAGTTATCAAAAACAATGGTTATGCAACTAAATATTAGTTCAGTAATTTAAAGTGAAGTTAAATCTTGAAAAATTTCTTCAGTATTTCTTCTTCCTGTAAAAGAATAATGTAAACTTGATAAAATTTGTTAATGCTTTGATTTGGAATTGAATGTGTAATGTTTCCACTACATTTGAAATATGGAACTAAAAGCTATTAAAAAATATTTGCACTTTATTCACTTTTTTTAACGCATTGCTATTTTATTTGAACACAACTGTACAGTTGAAGTCGAAAGTTTACATACACCTTAGCCAAATCCATTTAAACTTAGTTTTTCACAATTCCTGACATTTAATCCTAGTAAACATTCCCTGGCTTAGGTCAGTTAGGATCACAACTTTATTTTAAGAATGTCAGAATAATAGTACAGAGAATGATTTATTTGAACTTTTATTTCTTTCATCACGTTCCCAGTGGGTCAGAAGTTTATGTAACTCTCAGGCAACCACGCACACGTGTGGATGCTAATGAGAGAACTCCGTGAAAGAGAAGAGGCGGAGCAAAACTCCACTAAAAGAACAGTGCCCACGCGTGGCGACCGAGGAAAACGACCCCATGGGAAAAAGGCGTCGAAACCCATGACACTCCTGACTTATTTTTCCATAGAGTTCAATAGGAAAATTTGTCAGGAGAAACAACCCTTAAAGTAATCCATCCATATCTACTGCGTATCTGGCAGCAGAGTGATGGTTTGAGGCTCGTTTGATACCTCAGACCCTTGATGACTTACAGCCATTTTACCAACCATGTATTCCATACTGTTCCAGCATAATTTACAGCTAAATCTAGTCCCACCCCCTAATTCCCATACAGATCCATTCAAATGCAGAGACGTTATAGTATCACTTGTAAGTGTACCAGGAAATAAGATATCGAGGGCTCTATTTTCAAACCAGCGCAAGGGGACGGTATAGTCAAACGCAAACTTGTTGACAGCATCAACGTCTTAAAACTGGCGCTATGGCGTTTCTCAGCAATACCGCTAGGATCAACAAATTCTCAACATAACATCCTTTCGGTTGCGCTGCAGTGGGATGGGTGGCGCTGTCGGGGGCGTGTTCTAAAATACTTTCGGCTCAGTGACAATTTGAACCAACGAAAACCCATTGCGTTATGATCAGCTGGAACCACCTCTTAGCGGAAACGCAATAGACTCTGGCAATTTGGTAACTTATTCGTCATGTAGTTCTATGTAGTGTCTATAGGTGATGCCAACATTACACTTCCATTTAATGAACAAATAGCCTATAATTATTATTAATTAATTAATTTTAATTTAAACTACTAGAATAAAACAGGACAGCTTACAAGAAACTTGCGATCATGTAGGCCACTAGCCTATAATATATAAATTACACATTGACACAGTTGAATCATAAGCCTACCATTTGAATCATAATTATGCCTACATCACCTAATGTAGGCTAATTAATGCATTCGTCACCTCCTCCCGTGCCTTCCGAACTTCTGGGAGACGAGGTGGTGTGGATTGTGATCCATAAATTACTACAGTCCTAGCCTGTACTTCTGTTGCAAGTATGTCTGATTCCTGTGCGGAAAATCTTGTCGTTGACGGTCCAGTGCGTTTGGGTTGCTCATTATGAAATTGCATGGAGCGATTGCGTTCCAACGCGATTGCGTTTTAAAGCATGAGAACAACAATTTGATTGGCTACCATAGAGACACACCTTTGACGTTTAAACCCAGCCTTTTAGCAATACCGCCATAAGGTGCGCCAAGATTGCCGTCATGAAATTACCAAATTTCTCGCCGACACGCCCTCAGAGCGATACCGCCAAGCGATTACTCTTGCGTTAACCATTGCGTTTGGTTTATTAAAATAGAGCCCCAAGAGTCTTTTGATGTTGTTGGGTCACAGACATCAGGTAGTCATGGCAGGCAAAGGATATGCGACCAAATATTAAAAATTATTACTTTATTTTATATATAAATGCAGGGGTGCCAATAATTGTGGCACACATGGTTTTGTTAAAAATTATTATTTCTTGAGGGATTTGTTTTTACTCATTTTGTTCAGTGTGAGATTAAGCTAATTCACCAAACTTTACATTTTTTATAACCCTTTTTACTCATCTTTACCAGGGGTTCCAATAATAGTGGTGGACACTGTATAAGCTGTGTAATTATGTTAGCCTTAAGTTACATTACAATCACTTGGCAGATGCTCTTATCCAGAGCGACAGTGGTGGAGAGCATCAGTGTTATTCTCATTAACAAAATGCACTTCAACCAAGGAAGCACAGAGGCCCATTCAGTGGCAATTTAAGCATGAAATTGTAGTAGGGCACACATTATTTTCACCCAACATTTAGGATGTATTCATGTGGATAGTTAATAAACGTGCATAAAAAAAACCTGATGTACTTTGCAGCCATACCATGTACCCTTCTCCCACTGAATTTCTGAAGCTAAGCAGGAATGGGCCTGCCGGTATGGGTTTGCCCGTTATCCATACTTTTATCGAGCTATATCCAATAATTTCAATACAAACTAGTGATTCCTAAAATACACCCCCGGCCAGCAGCGTCAATGCTGAGCGCATGTGTTGCAGGGTCAGAGGGAATAAGTTTGTGGCGCCGCAAAACCTCTACAGAAAAATGTGTCACTGTCCAACGAATTATGGTTCTCACTGTACATCATACACAGGTTTTAAGTATACTACATTTTGTTTGCCTACTTAACAACTTTCTCGTCCTGCCTACTCAATAGTAGGCTATGGAAGGGTGCTGATTCGGACACAGCATGACATGGTTATTAAGGGTCCTACAGCTCAGGGGTGTCCAAACCTTTTTCACTGAGGGCCAGATGGAGAAAAATGATGACTATCGCGGGCCACAGGCGCATATAGTTGTCAACATCACTTAGATTTCAATTTAAATTAGGCAAATAGTATTATAGCCTATTAAAAGGTGAGCTTGTAGAGAATTAAGATTTTCACTCACCAGTGACACTTCTAATGAGAACAGTGTTGTGCCTTGGACTGAAGAATCGCTGTGATGTCGGGCGTGAGGTTTGTTGATGCGATTCGCAGGACATCGCAAAGGTGACTGTTATCTTTGATTGCAAAGTGTGCGGCATTGCGTTCACTGACTTGTCTCTCAAATAGACGGAGCTTCACGACAAACGCTTTCATGTGTGAGTACATCTGTAACACGATTGTGTCTTTCCCTTGCAAGGCTGTGTTCAGGACATTCAGCTGTCAGGTCATGTCAGTTAAAAATCCCAGGTCTGCCAACGAAACAGGGTCGCTCAGTTCACCGATGGACAGACGTTTTTCTCTTAAGAATTTGTCGATCTCAGATTTGAGGGAGGATAACCGCGAGAGAACGGAGCCGAGGCTGAGCCAACGCACATCAGAGTGGTAGATCACGTCCCCATATTCTGCATCCATTTAGGACAGGAATGCCCAAAATTCTCTGTGATTGAGTGCTTTCGATCAAATTATGTTAAGAGTTTTCACGACTGTATTCATGACATCCCTCAGTTTCGTGACTTCCTGGTTTATAATACAGTGCAATTTAACAGCCTCTCCCCCAGATTCGCAAACTTTTCTGCAAACCAGGGAAGCCATTCAAATACACTCACCTATCATGGCTGGAGCACCATCTGTTGTAACTCTGTTGTCCCAAGGGAGATTCAGATTTTGAATAGCAACTGACACAGCTTCAAAAATATCAGCTCCTTTCGTTGTTCCAGTCAGGCTCCAAAGGTCAAAGGAGCTCTTCAGTAATGCAAAAATCATCGTCAGCCCCTTGAAAAAAAATTTGTATCTGAGCTGTATCTGTTGTCGATACTCACATCACACACAATTGAATAGAAATGAAACAACGGAGCTTTGTCTGATATTTGTGCATTGATGTTAGTTGACAAATCCTCGATTTGCCGGGCCAATGTGTTTCTCACAAGACTAACATTGCAAAAGTCTTGTTTCTTTTCTGGGCATACAATCTCCACAATTTTTGTGACGCACTCTTTAATAAAATCACCCTCTGCATTAGCTTAGCCACCTCGTAGCTAGCCCTGGTAGCTGCGTTTGATTAGCATGAAAAAACTGGGTTTGTTGCAATGATAGGCTTGCTGCCAACTGCTTTGCTTTCTCTTCTCTGGCTGCTCCAGTATATGCCTTAAAAGACGCATCATGTTTCGTTTCATAATGTTTCTTAACATTAAATTCTTTCATCACCGCTACTGATTCCTGGCAAATTAAACAAACACACTTGCCTCTACTCAGTGAAAAGGTATTCATTTAGCCATCGTGGCTGGAATTTCCTACATTCACAATCCACCTTTCGCTTCTTTGCAGCCGCCATGTTGAAAAGAATACGATTTGTAGGCTACAGTAACGTTGGCTTCGGGGGGGCGTAAACTGCTGATCTGTTTTTAGAGTTGGGCTTTTACTATGCTGCCCCTTAGTGTTCAAAAAACAAACAGCAATTTTCTTTCTCATTTGCAGCGGCGGGCCAGATTTAATAATTCTTCTGAAATTATTCGAGTGCCGTTTTAAAATGCTTCAAGGGCTGTAATTGGCCCGCGGGCCGTAGTTTGGACTAGGGATGTCAACGGTTAGTCGGATAGCCGTAAAAATAAAAATATTCGAATGTGCTTAACGGCTTATCAGTTCATTTGCATAATAATAAAAAGAAATCTGCATTTTGTCGTTGATGTTATTGGGTTAAATAATGGGGGAGATGTAATTATTTTAAACATACTGTGGGGGGGGGGGGGGGGGGTCAATCGGTTGTCCTATTTCCCCAGTAGGTTGCTAGCAGATCAGAAGGGGTGGCGGGCGATTGAGCAAGAGAGCTGGTCTACTGTTAACGTTATAGCCAGTATCCACATCAAAATGAAACGCACAAACTGTAGCTCAGTTTTGAATAATTTTAGCCCGAACATCCAACGTGCGGATGGCTGAGCCTATGTTTTTTGGAATACTACAAATTAGGAGCGATTTGTGGCAGACACATGAGCGTGTCTGTCTGTATAATGTCAACTCTGCAAGTTACCACAACAATATTCACAAAGTTGCAAGCTGTATGGGCTCCGTGTTTGTTTTGGTTTCAAAATATCGGGAAAAAAAGACATTCTCGCGAGTGCAGGTCTACCACGAGAAATCACCTTCGTGCGAGAGAACTGCATCCGTCTGCGTAAATTGTCTGTCTTTTAGATTTGTGCAAGAGCATCACAGAACTATATAAGAACTAGAAAGGAAACGTGGTCACATGGTTCCATTCAGCCCTATTCAATTTGGTTCTTCCGCAATGGCACCGCCGCAAGATGGCTGCCATGGCCCGGAAATAGTATTATTATGAGCTCTGCCATGTATTTCCAATGGAGCGTTGTGAAAGTCAACATAGTGGCCCCAGCGCAATCTAGGTATCAAAAGTTCACAATATTGTAGTCAATAGAAGCAGGCAATCACATTTTACATTTTTCCTGGGTTAAAATTTTTTTTATCCTACACAGAAAAAAGAGAGCCATGATTTAAAAATACTCATCGGTGAGTGTTTAGTAAGCGCACTGAACTGTGATTGGTTAAGAACATAGTCACGTGGTAATTTTAGTTACGTCACAGGGCAATCACGTGAGGAGGCCTATTGGCATTTTTGCCTCAAATCCATTCTCTCAACCTCCATTGAACTCTATGGTTAGCTGACTTGCTATGAGCATTCAGCTAACTGCATCCGTTGCTGTAGCTATAGTTAGGTTATCTAACAGTTATGAAGTTCGCTTACCAGCTATCTTGTGCATAATAATGAAATGGTTTTCAAATGCTTTCGCGTGTGTAATATTTCTAAGGTCATACTTCATATCTCAAGATGGGTGTTGTTAGATTACACTAATTAGTAACACACCCAGTGAATATGTTAGTGTTGAAGTCTGAAAAGCCGCCCGGATAGCAAGACGCTAACGGTAGCGGGTCAACATCGGGTTGGCTACAGAAATGTTGTCCGGCTCCCGGCGTATTATGCTTGTTAATAACGCTAGTTAACAAGACAGTTATTAAAGATTTTTAGTAACTATTCGTGGCTCGTTTTCTGGATTTGCAGTTTTGCTCACGTTAGGCTGAGGTATTTCAACAAGATATCCGTGGCCTATAGCCTAGCCATTAATCTGTCTAACGTTACGATAACACTACAAGATCACCATAGTTCATTCTAACAGTCTAACAATAACATAGACATTCCTGAGAGGCTATACCTGGAAAAATAGGCGACAAGTTTCACTGTGGTCGCGATTTCTAATTATTTAGGCTACAGTTACATGGCTACACCACACTATTAGCTAGCCGCGCAAGGCTGGTTCACGGAAATCTTGAGTCAGGGACCGGTCCGGATGTAATGTAATGTTACCGCTGGAGCTAGGCTACTGCCTAGCCATACCACAGACTAACGTTACGGATTAAACAAAATAAACAAGCAGATGCAATAATCGTTATTTAATTATGTGAACGTAATCGTATCATAGACCTATTTAAGATTGTATCTATGTATTTATTGTTTTGCTTTTCACATAATATCGAATGTTCTCACGACATCCACTCTACGGTTAGAGTGGATCTGGGGTAGGCGCTGGACCCAGGAAAGCGGGCTGGAAAACTTTGTTTTAATATAAGGGAAAGGTTGGTTGATCCCACATGTCATTAGCTGGTTATATGTTTCGAAATAGCCTATTTTGTCTGACCGCGTGACACAGTAGGCTATGCGGTAAATGTTTGCGAAGAACAGCGAGTGCTCCTCGTTGTCTATAGCCCAGCTAGGCTATAGGACATTGTAGCTTTACATAACATTACATTAAGTTATTGTGGCTGCGTTTACAATTATGTTGCTCTTGTTTAATTATGTAAACATAATCATATAATAGACATATTTAATGTTTTATCTATGTATTTATTATTTTGGTTTTCACATAACATCGAATGTTCTCACGACATCCACTCTGCGGTTAGAGTGGATCTGGGTAGGCGCTGGACTCAGGAAAGCGTGCTGTAAAGAACTTTGTTTTAATATAAGGGAAAGGTTAGTGGATCCAACATGTCATTAGCTGGTTATATTTTTCGAAATAGTCTATTTTGTCTAACCGCGTGACACAGTAGGCTATGCGGTAAATGTTTGTGAAGAACAGCAAGTGCTCCCCGTTGTCTAGCCCAGCTAGGCTATAGGACATTGTAGCTTTACATAACATTACATTAAGTTATTGTGGCTGCGTTTACTATTATATGCTTTTGTATGTCGATTTACACGTGTGCATCCTCTCATCGCTCAAAAGAAATCAACCGGATTGAGGAACTGAAGTTGCGCATCAAAACCAGATACGGTAATGCACTTTTAACAGCGCATAAACGCGTAAGTGTCTTTGCTTACAGACACCCCTGGATGAGTTTTGCTAGTAGGCTACCACTTAGATCCCACGTAAACCTGCACATTTTTCCTTAATGTGACCTTGTCATTTTAATGTGTCTTGTCAGGGTTTGTCTTGTGGATGTGCATCTTATCCTGTGTTCTCACGTTCAGCCTGCACCTTGATGTGGTGAGTGGGCTTTAAACTGAGACAGGCTGCTGAACTTTGCTGTGTCCTATAACAAACTCCCATCGTCTCTACGTTTTTTTCCCCTTATCCAGGACAACGTTGGAGACGGTGATTAAACTTGCTGTGAATGAAACGCAGCATATCGAAGAATAAAAATGTTTCCCTTATTCATGATTCATAATTTTGAATGGTGTACATTTGATTATTTAGTCTTTACAAATGAAAAAAAATAGCAATTTCTCCTTATACCACTGTATGACTTATACAAACAATGAACCCTTCAATAAAAAAACAAGTTTTATAATTTATTGAAACTTTTTATTACTGTTTCCCCAAAATGTACATACTAGACAGCTACATCCAGCGTGGGGGGGGGTGATTGTAGGGAAGATAAGGGACAGGGGTGAGGAAGAGCAGAGGGCGTTGGGTGAACAATGTCATGGCTACAAATTTAATTTAAAAATAATCACATAAATTTTTAAAACCTGACTTAGTTCATTAAAAAAAACCCTGTTCCGTTAAAAGCCAAATCCAGGATTGGAGAAACTGTCAGAATTGGGCAGGGAAAACCCGTAAAGGCAGAAAATTACAGTAGGCTACATTGTCAATGACAATATGTAGCCTGACAAAGATGACTATTCATGAGTATACACTTATTATTGTACTATAGTACTGTACCCTTTTGAGTTGCCTGTCACTGGTCTCGTTGGTTTATAGGGCTGGGCAATAACATTGGTGATTACTGATTATCACTGCCATCCAATTGCTATGATATTGTCATAGTGTGACATCATGACAATGAATTGCTACTAAATTTAAGAATGACAAATAACTCGTATATGGTAGGCCTACTCACTTATAAGAATGATAGCTATATTTCGTACTGTATCTTGACACGTGGGTTAAAAAGCAAGGAAACATTTAATCAACATTGAATTAATATCAGATGAAGCATTGATTCAATGTTGATCTCTGATGTTGATTCTGTGTCCAGGTGCTCATCGAGTTTACGTTGAATCAACATCTTGAAATAACGTTGAAACGATGTCGATGTTAACAATGGAAATCAACGTAACTGATGTTAAATCAATTAATTATCAATGTAATCTATCATAGCTCATGATAAATCATTTTATGACTACATTTTACAAATTCTTGCTCAAAGTAGTCAAAATCTACAAAAACAACTACTTCTGTTACTAAAATAGATAACACATTGACATTGATTTAAAAAATGTAAACATCTTTATTGATTTTAAACCTCTGCTGAATGGACATAATACATGCTAAAGCAGTAGAAAATACTGCATCATATACATATTAAAAAATGTGTTTAGGAAGCAAGTGGTGGAGTTCAGGTAGCTATGTTGAGGCACACAATTTGCAAGATCACCAAGAATGAGTTTCCGGACACACATCTTGAGTCTTCATCCCCATCTGGCTATGAAGCATGGATAGGGATATGTCATGTCTTGGTCTGTTCAACTTCAGTTGGAAAATGTATGGTTGTCTTTATATCTGAAGGAAACAAGATAATAATGATCATGTTAAAATAAATACAACAAAAGGCTAAAAGGAAAGACATAAAATTAAAATCAACACCAAATAAAGGAGAGCGCCGCAGTATTTTTAAAACATTAACACAAAGCGCTAGTCGCTCTTGCAGCATTTAATGCAATGAGCTCACAATATAAACTGGCTGTCCCATTGGCTAGCAAGACAGATGTTTTGTCTCAAAACAATGTCATTAATTTGATTTACTTTAATCCTCAAATGTGCACACAGAGAGAGGGAGAGAGATTGCATATGTATGTCCACTTTCTTTAGATCAACAAGAATACCTGGGTCATGGAGGTGAGTGTCATGTTGTCAGCTCACTCACAGCATTTTCTCCTCCTCAGAAACAGAAATAAAGGGAGATGTTACAAGGTGCCTGCACACACGTAGCAAAGACTTGAACAGAACCCCAGTGAATTCAGAAATTTCGACTTTGAGCAGCAACTGACACATACAGTACTTACCAACAGCTGGGTATACAGGTATAGGTGGATGAGTGGTAGCAATTGTTCTTGACATAACTGACAGAGAGACAGAGAAAGGAATAGAAAATAGATAAGATGGTGACCATTAGAGGACAGGAGAATAGCATGATCAGAATTGTGTTCACGCAGGATGATTCACACAATAGCGCAATGGTCTTAGCCTTTAGGTTAAGGTACACTTTGTTATGTTAACAGGTGAAAAATCAACCCGGTCTCACGCTTTTTCATGCTCATAGTCACGACAATGAATCTATTGAATCGTCACCCAGAGCACGATTGTCCGACTTTTATCGTGCTACACAGAACGAAATTTAAACCCATGCATTTTCAATGCTAGCATTTCTCAGACTGTTTTCGTGCTACATAAATTTAGAGGTATTACTGTGGGCTTGGCTACTATGCTACTTTTCGGTTGTTAGCTAGCTAGTCGGCTAGTGAATTTTGTTTACCAGACAAGTGACTTTTGAGTAGCTACTGGTTGATGGCGATAACCGCTAAATATGTTAATAGGGACACAAAAAACATGTGGAAAGGTTTATTCAGTCACAAAAAAAGCAAACAGTTTGTCGGATATGGTCAAAATCCCACAATCTCAATTCATTTTAATACTGTCCCCTACATGGGGCGACCCAGATTAGCCGTATATATTTATTATCCGAACCCTAACCTTAAACGGACTACAGACGGCGCCATCTTTTCACAGGCCATCATTACGTAGAGCTCTCGGGTTTTTGGGGAATTGTAGTTCTAAACTATTAGTACCAATAACAAAAAAAATGCTAATCCTATTGACCTGGGGCTTAAAATTTATGTTCAATATAGCATCAGTTAAGATCCCAATTGATCATCTAATTGAATCATCAAAGTATCAAATGATTAAGCATCAAACGTTTTATTCAGGCCCTTCTGTCAGAGCTTGATGGCTGGCTCTGACATTATTTATGAAAGACTAGTTAGTTAATCATCCTGTTAAATATCTACCCGATATGTCCATTGGTTCCAGAATTAGAAGCATTTGAAGTTTGGCCAGTTTTGCCCTTCTAGGGGGCGCTACTGAGTCCCCTGGGGTGTCAGGGCAAAATAATTGACATACGTTATTCTCCAGGTCAAGGCCTTTCCAAAAATGTCTTTAGTTTTGTCCTACGACAAAGTTTAATTTTCACCTCTGTCTGGCTACAGCCTCTTTGAGGTGTAGTTTCTGAGACCCTTTGAGACTCCAGCCTGGATAAAATCAAGTCTTTTGATTTTTTGCTTATTTGGTGGAAAAAATCCTTCAAGGTATTGATGTTTTTCCTAATCACAGTCATATGTTTGGATTTGCACTAGTGTAGACCTTATTTTACCTACCAAATACATCTGGATTGTTGTCATATGAGGGTTAGGGTTAGATAACATGCTGTTTTTGAAGCGCTTTAGCCCCTCCCCGAAACCTCCTGAATAATCCTACATGGTCAGGATTATATAATGTTGTAGCTTCAATATCCCTCTGTTTACGGATGAAGTTTCCTACATATATCTCTGAAGATGACACTGTTATGAACTTGTAGGTGGCAGTCTCCACAGCTGATTTGTGGCTTATCCTTACCTGGGTTATGAGTTGATAATCAGATGGACTAGTTCTGATACCCGGTGGAGCACACAATCACTAATTGGCCATTTAGTCGGCCCTATACCTAATTAATGCGTGCGTGCGTGTGTGTGGGCACATTGCGTGCCATCTGCTGGCTGCTGTGCACCAGACATACAAAGAGATACAGAGGTTTTCTTTTATGTGTTAGGTATAATGTTTTACGTCAAAAATTATAATATATAATTCGTACACCTAGTAGTCCGTGAGCCAGTAGGGTTGGTCGGTACCATCTGAGGGGAATAATGCTCTTGTGATTTTTGGCAAGGTATACATCTCTATGTATGTGATAGCATTGTTGTTACTGCATACCAGTTTTGCCAAACCTGAATCATAGCGCGGAGCTTTCAAAACCATAACAGCGCAGAAACCCTGGGGGGAAAAATTCAATATTTTCACGGTAAGAAGAATTTTTTTTAACAACGTTAGGTTAGCCTGCTTGTCTTCTTCGTCGTCCTGCTTGAGCTAAATTAACATTAACCACAAATATGCTTTGCTGTTAGGTCTGTTTATTTTCCTGCATCACCCTTGTCATAGTAACTTGTTGAACTGAACCAACCAGGAAAAAATTTATTCACTCACCACAACGTAGGCTTCACATACAGCGTAGCTATATATAGGATGTCTATAAACATAGACACAGGCTATATAACATACATTATATATATATATATATATATATATAGATATAGATATAGATATATTGTTATCTTAACGCATAGTGTACACTTGTGCCCGTTTATGCGGTCTTAAAGTGCAGTAGTCTATAACGTTGATATTGGAAGGTTATCGTAATAAGGTTATGTCCATTTCAGTTTTGAGGGGGTTACGTTAAGATCAGCCAAATGTGTTCTAAAGTATAACTAACGTTATGCTATACCTGGCTTATTTTCTTTTAAATGTGCATCGAGCTACTATTGGTATATTATCAACAGGCTTTTGTGATAGCATGTCCTTTCTAGGCCTCTGGCTGCTACTGCGAGCTAACTTAGCTAACGGTAGCTAACAAAGTTACCTTTCATTTTGCTTTTTTATTCGGTAGCATAACTTTGCAGTCGTCGCTATACATGTATATGGTCGCTAACTAGAGTTGCAACGGCAGCCATTACTCTGTGAAAAGGGAGAAAATAACCACCTTCACGTGGCAGGTCTCGTTGGCCAATCAGAGAAAAAACTTTGGGCCGTGGAAACGGTGCCGTTTTGAGAAGGCTTCTGCCTTTCTAGTTAGTATATAGTTCTGTGAAGAGCATGCATCTGCAGACTCGCAGACCTGGGCTGTGTTCGGAATCGCTCCCTATTCACTCCCTCCCTATACACTACTTAGGGAATCTACATAGGGCACTAGATAGGGATTCACTGGTGGAAAAGAAGGAGGCGATTTCGGACACTACATAATCTGAATAGGTTACTTAGCAACGCGCGACGCTTGCGTGACAGCGGTCACCGGCTTGGTGAGAAAGCATGCAAGAAACGGTAAAAAAGTGTTCTTTTTTATTTTGAACAAGGGTTTTGTTGTCTCATTGTACGTATATAGGTAAGTTAGGTAACAAGGTAGCTAGCTAGCTAATTAAGTTGCATTTTCCATTAAACAGTAATAATTGTTAAATAAAAAAAATAGTTAACACTTTATAATATATTTAATCTATCGCGTTTATTTATATTATAAAACCGATTAAACTGATTTAATATAGGCTACAAGATGAAACTTGCATTTATATTTAGACCAGCGCAGGCTCAGCCGTCGCCATCTTGACAAAAAAATGTCTCCGGTCATGTAGTGTACATCGTTTGTACCCTACATTTTGTGGTGCATTGTGGGGGATATTGAGTGGACTATTTAGTGTCAAAATGTCAAATTGACATTTAGAATTTTGGACACCCTACAAAATGGCCGACACCCTAAATAGTGCACTATATAGTGAATAGGGAGCGATTCCGAACACAGCCCTGGCCTCATTCGTGATTACAGGAAGTTTGCAAGTCCGCATGCGCTTACAAGACGAAGGAAAAAAAACAGAAAGAGCGGCGTGCAGGTAAAGCCACACTGAAATAAAACAGTCGCTCGTAATTAATGTAACCTTCTGAATTTCAAAAGCAATGGTATCTAGCCTACTGAGTGAAAGTTTGAGTTATTCAGCTGAAGTTCGCTCGGTTGCCAGTTAGTGATAATATGCTAAAATGTAGTCATTTTTATGTGAATGGTGCGTGTTGGCTCGGCTTCAGATTGTCAAAACAGCTATTAGCCATCAGTGTTAGCTATTACGTGTTACGTGCTTTATTGTTGTAATAAAAGAAAAAAAAAAGTCGGTAACACTTTGCAATAATGTTAGATGAATTGAATTGATTGTCTCTTAATAAAAATGCAAGGTGAAGATTACTGACTCAAGTATCATTCTTTCTTACATATTCCTTACATACACTCAAAAACCTTGTATAAGGGAGTATTGTGTTTGACAGCAAGCTAGAAGCATGCTTGATTGGCTAAAAAGCCACAATGGGGCATTTAGTTTAAAGCTGCAATTAATGAAAAAGGCAATACAACATTAACTATATGGATTAAAAGTGGAAAACAAGGGTCCATCAGATATGTTTAATGATATTAAATCCAGGCTAATGATCTGTATGACAGCTTTACAAGAGGTCCATTGATGACATAACTCAAATTCAACATTTGCTTAATTTCCAGCCCTAGATCAGGACCATTGTCGGTCTCATCCCATAAAGACTGCCTACCAATAATGTAATGTAATAATCACATTCTCTCAATTCGATGGCGTCGATTTTGGCTTCTTTTTTTTTAAACATCTCCATTCGTCTCAAAATATCGATTCAGTGGAGAAATGCAAATGAGCATAAAATAGTTTTATAAATTTGATCCAAGGCATTTGAAATAAGCTTACGTATATACTGTACACATACCAATCAAAACAGTGTAATTACCCTGAATGGTGTGCCAGAAAAGCATGCATGGTATCAAGAGGTGATTTAAAACACTATGGGACAGATCCAAACAAACTGTGATAAACTATGTAACATTTTATGCATTGTTGTATGAGGAAGAAAATTTGCTGATGAGGTCACCGGATAGCAGTCTGACACCGGGTCCTAAAACACTTATCAGTGCACCGTCCACTTCACAACCTGGACAGGCCACTGATGGCCTCATGGCACAGGTTCTCATTCCACTGGGCATGGCTGCCAGCTTGAGCTGCTGCCCGGGGCTAGGGATGTCTGTCACCCCCTGGGGATCACCTGCAGCTGGCCCGTCGTTTGGCCTTGGATGACCACCGTCAGGCCCTGGTTCGAGAGAGAGAGCTAGCTTCCAATCAGGGCAACTATCTACAAACAAAATATCCTCCCCATAGAATAAACCCCTCCCTGTCTCTGCATGTGCACTGGAGCAAAATTTGGTGGGAGGGGCTTAAGAGAGAGATAGGAGGGAGGAGAGCAAAAGGGAAGTCTTTTTGCCTTCTATATTTTCAAACTTGCCTACCGCAGCTTTAATCCTATTTCCCCAATATTTTGCTTGTAGTGACTAAGGTTATTTAATTTATCCAATTTGTTTCCATTTCACATTAAAAAATTGTATAGATAGGCTATGCTAATGATCCAGTGTATTCATTTTGGTTTCATTATGGATCAAGCTATTTTCTCTTTTAGATCAATTTTGTTCATCGTATATTAAAAAAGTCTAATTTGTTCTATTCATTACTTTTGTAATGAAAAAATTGTGGAAGAATGAATCCTATCCAGGATTGTTACGGCCAGGGCTGGTGACTGAACACAAAAGGGACAATAGATAATAAGGGTAGTGGATCAAAAAGTTTTCGTTTATAACATTTTACAACATACAACAGTCCTGTAACAGCAAGGACAACACTAATAGTTTATCACTAACTGGCAACCGAGCTAATGTCAGCTGAATAACTCTCAGACTTTCAGTCAGTAGGCTAGATACCATTACTTTTGAAATTCAGAAGGTTCCATTAATTACGAGCGATTGTTTTATTTCAGTGTGGCTTTACCTCCATGCTGCTCTTGTAAGCGCATGCGCACTTGCGAACTTCCTGTAATCACGAATGAGGCCAGGTCTGCGAGTCTGCAGATGGACCCTTCTCGATTTGTGCTCCTGAAAAACAGCCGTCGTTATGTGTGTGCGACACAAGAGACTGAAAATCTGCATATGACATTTGTTAAATGTGTGGTACTCATTATTGTCATTATCGCTTACGATTGGAAAAGTCATGTAATGTGTCCCCAGCTTTAGCCAGACGCTATCTGCGTGTGCCGGGGACATCCGTGCCCCAGGAGCGGGTGTGGCGGCGAACATTACCGTAAACAGACTAGCATACACACAGATTAACACCAGAACATGTCAACATGTTAATCTTCCTGAAAAGATTTTAAAAAATGTGTAGGCTAGCTAATAAGTAGACTAAATTTGATTTAGTTTAGCCTAGTTCACGTCATAGCCTAATTAGATTTTTTTTTTTCCCTCAAGAGATCCGGCTATAGCATAGGCCAGCATTTGTTATGTTGAATGTTACATTTTGAAAGCAATAAATACCATTCTGAGAAACGTCCATTCTGTGTATGCATGCATTTTTAATTCGGGGGTTTTTGGTTGGGTATCGTGGGTCATAACTGTAGAACGTTTCAGCATTTCTAACCGTTAATTAACCGAATAATGATGTCGGCTAACCAGTTGCAAAACTATCCGTTATCAACATCCCTAGTTTGGACACCCCTGCTATAGCTGAAAACATATTTGTAGGAGCCATATTTCAGTTAAAGGTAAAATGAAAAGGCAAATGTATAAAGAATGCATTGAGTTATTTAGAATATGATGGTATTTTAAATTTGATAGTGACTTAATTTTCTAATTTTATTTGGATAAACAATAGCCGGTGGGGCACATGGGTAATGTAAGATGGCATCTTAGTAGCTTTGCTGCAAGACAATTTTTCAACTGTTTGCTTTGGATAGTGTACCTTTACACTAGAGACTGATGGATGATACATAAAATAAATTAGAGGATAAAATAGAGATTTCATTAGGAAACATAGGAAATTCACGAATAGGAGACTAAAAATAAGGATGTAAATTACTGAGATATTACAGTGTAATAATACACATTTTTTTAATAGAAAAATTGATTAATGCTTCAAATTAAAGAGAAGGGAGAGGTTTTAGTCTCACACCATGGTCTCTGGTTTGCTCATTCTGCTGTTGTCCAGTATAACTACTGCCTCCCATTGCAACCTGCAGCATTCTGATGTACCTGGTCTACCAACACAAAAGTTAGCCACTCGAGTCAATGGACTACATTCACAAAAATTCCCATAGACATACAATGTTTTTCAATGTTAAACAGGACATATTCTTCTGATTTATGTATAATTGCATGTCATATTGCTTTTATATTCTTAAATGTCTTATATATGTCACGACCCTGAACAGGGGGGCTGGACCTAAGTGCACGACAAGGACGCAGAGGTACAAGAAAAGGTAGTTTATTAGAGCTTGGGTCAGTCCCAAGCTGTACACAGAATTTACACAGGAATAATAAAGTCCGGAGAATCTCCGGGACTACACTTGCTCCAAGCCGGAGCTGGACTTGACTGGAACCCTGGTGGTTCCAGACCGGAGCTGGACTTGTACTGGAACACAGGATGTTCCAGACCGGAACTGGACTTTGTACTGGAACTCTGGAAGTTCCAAACCGGAACTGGACTGGACTTGGTACAGGAACACTGGATGTTCCAAACCGGAACTGGACTGTGCCACCGGGACTGGACTAGATGGATCACCCGGGAGTAGTTCCAAGCCGGAACTGCACTTTGCGGGTCGCTCAGGAATCGTTCCAAACCGGAACTGGACTGTGCGGGTCTCAGGAGTATCCCACACCGAGACTGGACTAGACGGATCACCAGGGAGTAGTTCGAAGCCGGAACTGCACTTCGTGGGTCGCTCAGGAATCGTTCCAAACCGGAACTGGACTGTGCGGGTCTCTCAGGAGTATCCCACACCGGGACTGGACTAGACGGATCACCCGGGAGTAGTTCCAAGCCGGAACTGCACTTTGCGGGTCGCTCAGGAATCGTTCCAAACCGGAACTGGACTGTGCGGGTCTCTCAGGAGTATCCCACACCGGGACTGGACTAGACGGATCACCCGGGAGTAGTTCCAAGCCGGAACTGCACTTTGCGGGTCGCTCAGGAATCGTTCCAAACCGGAACTGGACTGTGCGGGTCTCTCAGGAGTATCCCACACTGGGACTGGACTAGACGGATCACCCGGGAGTCGTTCCAAGCCGGAACTGGACTTTGCGGGTCGCTCAGGAATCATTCCAAGCCGGAGCTGGACTTGGATGATCTGGACAGACGGGACAGACAGGACAGATAGAGGGAGAGCTAGGCATCCAATGAGCCACGCTTCGGACTTGTCTCCTGAAGCGAGGGAGGACACAAATGACAACAATCTGGTTATGGTAAGCATGAAAGTCTGGAGTAGGAATGACCGGGGTGTTACTGGTAACAGGTAACCGGGTTGTAGAAGCAGAGGATGGGGCAGCAGCAGATACGGCAGGGCAGGACAGTGCAGCGGACCTCGGGTCGGCCCAGATGTGGCAGCAGGACAACAGCAGCAGGCGCAACCGTAACCGTAGAACTGGCGGTAGCCACGGCCGGACGCAGGAACAGCTGTAGAGTGGGAGAGCAGAGTGCCCCGCTGCGGGCACAACGTCAGGTGGGAAGCGGGGGTACCGCAACACAAACAGGGAATGGCAAACAACTGCAGACTGGCAGAAAACAACAGAGTAGTGGTTAACAAGGCAGGTAAGGCGCGGCAGGTAGGACCGCACCAAACAGGACAGACTAGCAATCAGCAGTTGGCAGTGTGCCTTAAGCACCGAGACAGAACCAAACTGTTGAAAAGTGGTTTGCACGATTAAGCAGGGTGAACGAACACCAAATACGAAACCAGACTGTGCAAGCTGACTAGACAAGGGATTAACATGACCAGGATACAAACGAACCGACGTTTACAGAGTCGAACAAAGATAACAAAGATAATGAACTGGCACTGGATAGCAGACAGCAGGTGGGTTAAATAGGGAGTGTGATTGGTATCAATTAGGAAAAGCGTGCGAATGTGTGAGTGTTTAATTAACAGAGTGGAGTGAGAGGAATGCATGCAGAAATGGAAAGAGGGGATAGGCTGAGACAGGAGTGGAGATATGGAGTAGAACAAACGGAGGGAACACGCCCAGTCTGCAGCACGGGGAAAAACACGGACAAGGAAGTTAAACACGACACGGAGGGAGAGGGCAAAACACGGAAAACGAACAGGATGGGAACGGAACGTTACAGTACCCCCCCCCCCCCCTTAATGAACGCCTCTTGGCGTACACCCAGGACAGAACAGGTGGATGAGGGCTGAAACGTTCAGGAGATCGGCCGCGGTGCGGGCTGGACCCCGCAGGTGGCCGACAATGGTGCGGACCGGACTGCTCTGGAGGCCGGCCACGGCGCAGGCAGAACCGCTCAGGAAGACGGCGGCGGGGCGGGTGGGACTGTTCCGGAGACCGCCGGCGGCGACAAGGCCGCTCAGGAGGACGGCAGCGCAAACAGGAACGCCCAGGAGGAACGGCGATGATTGTCTAGCCCTGAAGGTTGGCGACAGCAACTGCATCGCCTTGGAGGCAGGCGACAGCAACTGCATCGCCTTGGAGGCAGGCGACAGTGATTGCGTCGCCCTGGAGACTGGCGACGGCGACTGTGTCGCCTAGGAGACCTACAACGGTGACTGGACCGTTGTCCTGGAGATCCGTGATGGCGACTGCCTCGCCCTGGAGGCTGGTGACGGCGACACCCTGGAGTCCGGTAACGGCGACAGTATCGCCCTGGAAGCCGGTGACAAATCGTCCTGGAGGCGGGCGACGACGACTGCATCGCCCTGGAAGCTGGCGATGGGGACTGTATCGCCCTGGAGGCCAGCGACGGTGACTGCAGCGTCGCCCTGGAGACGTGCGACGGCGACTACATCGTCTTGGGAGCCGGTGGGAGCGACGGCGACTGCATCGTCGCCCTGGGGACGGGCAGCGGAGGCCGTATCCTTGCCCTGGAGACGGGCAGCGGCGACCGCATCATCGCGCCTGGAGGCGGGTGGCGGCAAAGGACTCCTCGCCCTGGGGACGGGCGAAGGCATCGCCCTGGAAGCTTGTGACGAGCGACGTCTGCGTTACTTGATCCGACAGACCCCTCAGAACCTCCAACACATCATCTAAACGGCGGTCCAGTTGGTCGCTGACCGCGGTCTGGCAGGCGAAGGCGTGACGGATCTGCTCCACAACGTCGTCTTGGGAGCTGGTGGGAGCGACGGCGACTGCATCGTCGCCCTGGGGACGGGCAGCGGAGGCCGTATCCTTGCCCTGGAGACGGGCAGCGGCAACCGCATCATTGCCCTGGAGACGGGCGGCGGCGACCACATCCTCGCCCTGGAGACGGGCAGCGGCGACCACATCATCGCCCTGAGGGCTGGCCGGCGGCGACTGTGTAGCCCTGGAGGCCGGCCGGAGGGGACGGCGACGGCGTCGCCTTGGAGACCGGCGGTGCTTGTATCGCCCGGGCCTTGGTTCCCACCCAGGCACTGGCTCAGGTGTTTGTCCAGAGCATCCTGGCAGGCGAGTTCGTAACGGAACTGCCTTGCAGCATAGCGGCCGAACGCGGGGTGGAACAGGTCCAGGTCGGCTAGGTCCATTTCTGGCCAGTTCATTCTGTCACGACCCTGAACAGGGGGGCTGGACCTAAGTGCACGGCAAGGAGCCAGAGGTACAAGAAAAGGTAGTTTATTAGAGCTTGGGTCAGTCCCAAGCTGTACACAGAATTTACTCAGAAATAATAAAGTCCGGAGAATCTCCGGGACTACACTTGCTCCAAGCCGGAGCTGGACTTGACTGGAACCCTGGTGGTTCCAGACCGGAACTGGACTTGGTACAGGAACACTGGATGTTCCAAACCGGAACTGGACTGGACTTGGTACAGGAACACTGGATGTTCCAAACCGGAACTGGACTGTGCGGGTCTCTCAGGAGTATCCCACACCGGGAATGGACAAGACGGATGACCCAGGAGTCGTTCCAAGCCGGAACTGGACTTCGCGGGTCGCTCAGGAATCGTTCCAAACCGGAACTGGACTGTGCGGGTCTCTCAGGAGTATCCCACACCGGGACTGGACTAGACGGATCACCCGGGAGTAGTTCTAAGCCGGAACTGCACTTTGCGGGTCGCTCAGGAATCGTTCCAAACCGGAACTGGACTGTGCGGGTCTCTCAGGAGTATCCCACACCGGGACTGGACTAGACGGATGGGACAGACAGGACAGATAGAGGGAGAGCTAGGCATCCAATGGGCCACGCTTCGGACTTGTCTCCTGAAGCGAGGGAGGACACAATCGACAACAATCCGGTTATGGTAAGCATGAAAGTCTGGAGTAGGAATGACCGGGGTGTTACTGGTAATGGGTAACCGGGTTGTAGAAGCAGAGGATGGGGCAGCAGCAGATACGGCAGGGCAGGACACTGCAGTGGACCTCGGGTCGGCCCAGATGTGGCAGCAGGACAACAGCAGCAGGCGCAACCGTAACCGTAGAACTGGCGGCAGCCACGGCCGGATGCAGGAACAGCTGTAGAGTGGGAGAGCAGAGTGCCCCGCTGCGGGCACATAGTCAGGTGGGAAGCGGGGGTACCACAACACAAACAGGGAATGGTAAACAACTGCAGACTGGCAGAAAACAACAGAGTAGTGGTTAACAAGGCAGGTAAGGCGCGGCAGGTAGGACCGCACCAAACAGGACAGACTAGCAATCAGCAGTTGGCAGTGTGCCTTAAGCACCGAGACAGAACCAAACTGTTGAAAAGTGGTTTGCACAATTAAGCAGGGTGAACGAACACCAAATACGAAACCAGACTGTGCAAGCTGACTAGACAAGGGATTAACATGACCAGGATACAAACGAACCGACGTTTACAGAGTCGAACAAAGATAACAAAGATAATGAACTGGCACTGGATAGCAGACAGCAGGTGGGTTAAATAGGGAGTGTGATTGGTATCAATTAGGAAAAGCATGCGAATGTGTGAGTGTTTAATTAACAGAGTGGAGTGAGAGGAATGCATGCAGAAATGGAAAGGGGATAGGCTGAGACAGGAGTGGAGATATGGAGTAGAACAAACGGAGGGAACACGCCCAGTCTGCAGCACGGGGAAAAACACGGACAAGGAAGTCAAACACGACACGGAGGGAGAGGGCAAAACACGGAAAACGAACAGGATGGGAACGGAACGTTACAATATACTTGACTGTCTTTAGGCTTTTAACGGCTCAATGTCATGGTTTTTGACCCTTTTTCCCTTGCGGTCGGTTTCCTTGGTAGCCACGCGAGGGCGCTGCCCTTTTAGTGGGTGTTTGCTCCGCCCCGTCTTGATTGCGGAGCTTCTCTCAGCATCACACCTGTGCGTGGTTACCTTGGAGCTATTTAAGCCCACGTTTCCGTCGTTCTGGGCTTTGATATTGTTTTGTATTGTCTGGCATTTTTTGCACTGTTTTGTGTGTGGTATTATTTTGCCCTTTGATTGCTTAGTCAGTATGATTAGGTCTAGGTTTTTTAGGAGACCCTATTTGCTCCAGTGTGTTTTATTGGAGTAAGGCGGGACTTGCCTTTGTGGAAGTAGCTATTAGGACTCTTCCCCCCCCTGGCTCTTTTCTGTCTCCGCTTCCTTCCTTTCTTTCTTTGCCTAGACCTTTTGCCTTTTCTGTCTCTTCCTACTCTCTCTGCTTTCTTCCGTGAGAGCGAGAGGAGTGTTTGTTTGTTGTGGGTGTATTTGTATGGTCAGTTCTTACTAAGAGACCGGACGTTTTTATCGTACTGACAGGCAGGGCTTTATTTATTCTGAGAGGCAGGGCGTGTATTTTCTATTAAGCTTGCGTTAGTCTTTTAGCCGGTAAATGTCCGGTGCAGCTGTCCTGTTCATCCTATTCGGTACCTGTCTCCGTACATGGAGCTTTGGCGATTTTGTTCGGAACTGTAGTTCTGTTTCGTCCTTCGGTACATGTCTTCCTATAGGGAGACTGGGCGATGTTGTGGACATGTTTGCATGTGACTGCGAGTCTCTGAAAGTAGCCTTGGAACGTTAGCTGTCTGTTCCTTTCGCCTCCTCATGACATTCCCCTTTACTGAGAGGCTAGGGCGTGTATTTTCTACTAAGCTTGCATTAGTCATTTTCCTAGTAAAGGTAGGGGACAGTGGTTTACCGTCGGCTCGCCTGTAAAATGTTTCTCTCTCCTGGGAGATCAGGCGTTTACCACCTTTATGTTTTCTGCGTGTGACTATGAGCTTATGGAAGTAGCCATGGAACGTTGGATCTCTGTTCCTTTCGCCTCCTCGTTACATTCCCCTTTACTAAGAGGCTAGGGCGTGTATTTTCTACTAAGCTTGCGTTAGTCATTTTGCTAGTAAAGGTATGGGACGGCGGTTTACCGTCGGCTCGCCTGTAAAATGTTTCTCTCCTGGGAGATCGGGCGTTTACCCCCTTTATGTTTTCTGCGTGTGACTACGAGCTTATGGAAGTAGCCATGGAACATTGGATCTCTGTTCCTGTTGCCTTTTCGTTACATTCCTCTTTACTGAGAGGCAGGGCATTTATTTTCTACTTATCTTGCATTAGTCATTTAGCCGGTAAATGTCCGGTGCAGCTGACCTGTTCGTCCTATTCGGTACCTGTCTCCGTACATGGAGCTTTGGCGATTTTGTTCAGAACTGTAGTTCTGTTTCGTCCTTCGGTACATGTCTTCCTATAGGGAGACTGGGCGATGTTGTGGACATGTTTGTGTGTGACTGCGAGTCTGAGAGCCTTGGAACGTTCGATCTCTGTACCTTTCGCCTCCTCATATACTATTTTGTATTCATTTGCAGTGTTTGTTGGCTGTGTGTTTTATTTGTGCCATTATGCTACTCGCCTGTTCTTATGCGTCTCGTTACCGAGGCAGGGCGTTTATTATTTCTGGCTCTTTCTTTAGTCACTTAGCTCGTAGAAGTATGGGAGCCCAGTGCTTTGTTCCATTCGCCTTGTTTGGTTTTCTTACTGAGAAACCTGGCGTTTGGTACGTGTGTTCCCTGTCTTGTCTCCTTCCCTTAATTACGGGGTTTCCCATCTTAGTGGCCTTAGTGCTTAATGAATCCCCTTGCTGCGTTTGGCTCCTCCTACCTCACACGTCACACCACCATTATGCTCAAACCACCAATTGCTGCTTGCGGCTATATTTGTAATTGTTTTGTGTTGCCCATGTTTGATGCCTGGTTCTAATCCCAGCTGCAGGTTAAAAGGAGGTGTGTCAGGAAGGATGTCTCTATCTTGAGTAAAGCAGGATAGAGGCATGGCGTGGTGCCGCAGATGTAGCGCATTCATTTAAATATGTACTTGTTATAGGCATGTTTTTTTCCTTTTGTTTTTTAATTTATAAACATTTTATAGTATGTAATTTGTATAGTATGTAATGTGATTTTTATTTGGCTACAAAAAATATTTTGGGCTACAAAGCCCTCCCCAGCCATACGGAGTACACTTTCCATTCTGCACTTTTAGGGGCTGAAGTGTTTTGCTGCTGCTGGTTTTGGGGTCTTGTTGCTGTTAGTTTTGGGGTCCTGCTGGTTTTGGGGTCTTCTTGCTGTTAGTTTTGGGGTCCTGCTGGTTTTTGGGTCTTGTTCCTGTTAGTTTTGGGGTGCTGCTGGTTTTTGGGCCTGGTTGCTGTTAGTTTTGGGGTTCTGCTGGTTTTGGGGTCTTGTTGCTGTTCGTTTTGGGGTCCTGCTAGTTTTGGAGTCTTGTTGCTGTTAGTTTTGGGGTGCTGCTGGTTTTGGGGTCTTGTTGCTGTTAGTTTTGGGGTCCTGCTGGTTTTGGGGTCTTGTTGCTGTTAGTTTTGGGGTCTTGTTGCTGTTAGTTTTGGGGTCTGTTTTGGGGTCTTGTTGCTGTTAGTTTTGGGGTGCTGCTGCTTTTGGGATCTTGTTGCTGTTAGTTTTGGGGTGCTGCTGGTTTTGGGGTCTTGTTGCTGTCAGTTTTGGGGTCCTGCTGGTTTTGGGGTCTTGTTGCTGTTAGTTTTGGGGTGTTGCTGGTTTTGGAGTGTTGTTGGTTTCAGGTTTTGATGGTCTTTTTCTTTTTCTTTTTTTTTTTCCATAATTGGCCCACCAACCCCACTCAACAGAGGATATTTATGCAATTTTTTTGATGAACATCAACAATTTTTGTTGATGTTGGTTCTGGGTGTTGTTGGTTTTGAGGCACTGTTGGTTCCAGCATTTTGCTGCCGTTAATTTTGGTTGCTGTTGGTTGGGTCCTTTTTTTGCGACTCCATAAGATGCCGATGACGCATTGCTGCCAGTGCCTTGTTAAGAAAGTTGTAATAAATTGTATAAACCTTTCAGAGTGTCTAAAAAAAGCTCAACAAAGTAATTCAAAAAATAAACTTCCGGAGAGGCAGACAACCTTGGTTTTACTTAAATGTATAACAGATGTTGGTAACCCTTTACATTAAGTTGCACCTATACCTGTGTAGTTAAATTGTAACTTCGGTAACAAGAGGTCATTACTGAGTAACTCCAATGTAGGTAACATGCAAAAGCCGTTAGTGGTATTCTTAATTACACATGTGAAACAAGGCCAGCCCTGTTACATCTCTCCTGCTGAAATGTAATCATTCCATATCGTAGATACATTGTGAAATTAACAGACAAGGTTAATTTGCTGTGTATCATGAAGATGTGGCCTATGAGTGCAAATAAAATACTAAACTAAATATTCACATGTAATAAAGAATGTCGCTAACTGTGGTTCCTTGTTACGTATGTCGGAGTTACTCAGTAATAACCTCTTGCCAAATTAGTTACAGTTTAACTACACAGGTATAGGTGCAACTTAATGCAAAGTGTTACCCAGATCTTTGAGCCTCTGCATTTCTGAAAGCCATAGAGGACATTCCTCCTCCTCTGTTTTTCCTTCTCCACGTACCTTCGAGGAAATCCTTGCGCGTTATCCCGGAGGTGTGAGTGTGCCTTTCGGTGTGTGTGCGTGTACTTTGGAGCCTTATTAATAGGATTAAGATGATCCACAAGAGGATTCCACCAAGATACTCTCATTTGAAAAAGAGACTTATGATGTGGAATACAATATTACCCAACTGCAATGTGGAGCTTTGCCCCTTATGTGTAACCTAAGGAGTAGGACTGAGGTAGACAGTCTGTCTGGAATTAAATATCTGTGTATCTCTTCCTTTTGTGCCAGGGACAAACCCTTGTGTGAAGATGAACTGTGACTTCCTGTGCCTGCTGAACCCCAGTGGAGCCCGCTGCTCCTGTCCGGAGGGGAAGGCTCTGTGGAATGGGTCCTGCAGCGATGCCAGTGTTTCAGGTGACCTTTGACCTTTACAGTTTCTGTTTAATGCCAGTGTTTCAAATTACCTTCAACATTTACAGCGTTTGTTTAATGCCAGTGTTTCAGGTGACTATCGACCTTTACAGTGTCTGTTTAATGCCGGTGTTTCAGGTGATCTTTAACCTTTACAATGTGTTTAATATCAGTGTTTTAGGTGACCTATAACCTTTACAGTGTCTGTTCAATGCCAGTGTTTCAGCAGGTGAACTTTAACCTTTCCAGTGTCTGTTTAATGTCAGTGTTTCAGGTGACCTTTAACCTTTACAGTGTCAGTTTAATGGCAGTGTTTCAGGTGAACTTTAACCTTTACAGTGTCTGTTTAATGCTAGTGTTTCAGGTGAACTTTAACCTTTACAGTGTCTGTTTAATGCTAGTGTTTCAGGTGGACTTTAACCTTTACAGTGTCTGTTTAATGCTAGTGTTTCAGGTGAACTTTAACCTTTACAGTGTCTGTTTAATGCTAGTGATTCAGGTGAACTTTAACATTTACAGTGTCCGTTTAATGCCAGTCTTTCAGGTGACCTTTAACCTTCACATTGTCTTTTTAATGCCAGTGTTTCAGGTGAACTTTAACCTTTACAGTGTCTGTTTATGGAAACACAGCCTCTCTGTAATCCAGGCTTCTTAGGGGCAGCTTAGCATTGGGTGGACAGATGCTATGGAGTCCAGTTTAGTCTGATTTTACCCTTTAAGGCTTCATGCCAATGACCAAGCCGAGACATATTTGAAAATGCATTATGCATGTCAGATGTATGTTCATTTGCTTCCATTTTATTTCAAATGTGGCTAGTTGAGGCATTGCTCTGGTCAGTGTGTGGGATATTTCCCTGTAGGCCTGAGGGGCCGGGGCGCGTAGGATAGCTTTCAGGGGCCCCTGTCACTGGATAGGGCCCAGGAGAAGACAGCAATGGTGTTGCCCCGTCATATACACAAGATACTAGAGCACTAGAGCACCCCTCCCTGGGCCGCGATCGCAATCTCCCCCCAAAAGCGCCCCCAAAAGCTTAGGGGCAGCCTTGTCTCCATGGCTTGCTTCTATTCTCCTTTGGGCCAAATCTGTCCAGTAAATTCCACTTTCTACTGCTGTGAAAATTCCACTTTCTACTGCTGTGACCTTAAATGACCTTGTAAAACGTAAGCTGGGAGAGGATATTACATAAATACTGAGATGACTGTAAACATTCACTCCTGCTGTACAGGAAGTGAGGTCCAGTCGGCACATTGCAGCGGTCCTTACCACACCCCTCTGTTTGGCTGTGTTGCAGATGAGCACTGTCGCCCGGCCTGTGAGAACGGCGGGCGCTGCGTGGCTAACGAGAGAGGGGACTGGAGGTGCTACTGCTGGCCAAATTTCTCTGGGGAGCACTGTGAGGTCAGCCACTGCAAAGACTACTGCCTGAATGGGGGCACCTGCACCAGCTCCCGTCTTGGTAAGAGCTTGCTATCTCTGGGGTTTCTGGGAACATGAGTCTCCCGACACAAGGCTAACTCTGTCTCTGCTAGGGTGGGAACGTTTACTGTATTAATATGAGTACTCGCCTGCAGATTCACACGAGGGTCCCACAATCTCAAAACAATCTGCAGTGCGTTTGCTCAGCTTTCCAATTTAATAATTGAACCAAGCATTTTTTGGATCATAATATTATTCAATCTAATATGCTGCACCTTGTTGGTATGTATAGTGAAAAAAAAAACAGTTTTGAAATTTCCTTCAAGCTCCAGAAATGGAGGGAAACTTGAACGCTTCCTCTACAGAACACATAGAACCATTGGGCATATCTTCTCTGTATTCTACTTAAATATTGATACTATTAGATTAAACTGTTATTCTAATATCTGCCCTGAATTGCAGGGTGAAGCTGGTTTCATACCTTCTGCCTGTTTTAAACAGTTTCCATTCAGCAAAGAAATACACAAGCCAGCTTGGAGCCTAAACGGTTGCTTCTGTCAAAATCTTAGTTAAGCTTTTGCAATCTCTGTAAATACACAAAATTATTTATTTTTAATTTAAAATGTTTGTTGAAGGATGACAGCAATCAACCATTTCCATATGAGGAGAAGGAGCTGTGAATCAGTTTTTTCCAGATTTGGTTAAATGGTGAAATTATTGTCATTAGCTGGGAAAAAATAAATGCATTTCAAATTAGATTGTCAAGACTTTCAATATAGACACATGGACACATGAAATTTCCAATGAAATGTAAGATTTATGATATTCTTCAAGATCCTCATACAGTGGTATGCAAAAGTTTGGAAATTGCAATTTGCAAATTGCATGTTTTGTTGATTTTCTTATGAAAAGAAGTTAACACATCCTCTGATAGGTTAGAAGGGTCAGAGTATTTATTAATTAGTTATGCCTCCTGGCTGAAGAATTGGGAGGACCTTTACTTTCTGAACCTGGATTGTACACCTCTGATTCTGAAGAGCCAAAACATGACCTTCCTTATCAACAAGCTTGTGGCATTTCATCTTGCATGTTTTGTTGATTTTCTTATGAAAAGAAGTTAATACATCCTCTGAGAGGTTAGAAGGGTCAGCGTATTTATTAAGCTCTGGAATTGTCTTCACCTGACTTAATTTAAAGGGTAATTCCACCCAAAAACAACATTAACCTTATTGAACAGATCAAGTCGCAACTAAAGCTGATGGTACATGGGCAATATTGCCAGCAATATTGTACAATATTGCCAGCAATGGGCAATGGGTATGGGCCACTGTAGCAATGGGCAATGGGGTAATAACTGAAAAATAACTGAAAAAAGATCCTGTTTTTAACCTCCGTTTCAAACCTTTACTGTCATCTCACCACAAAGGTATATACAGTATGTGCCCGGAACGGCAAGAACCACAGCTTTCCGCCAATGTAATTCAATCAACCTTATCTCTAAATTTTATGGAAGCATCCATGGATGTATTCACCAGTAAAGCAGGTGGTCTGATTAGGTCTGCTGAAGAAAGTTAGCTAGCTAGCTAGTTAAAAGTCAGTCAGTACGGTGGTGACTGAGTAATAATACCAATTATTTACAATCAAAAGTCAAGAATACCATAACTTATGAAAAGTTGGTCTTTATTTCAACATTACACTAATACATCAATATAACTTACCTGAGTAATAAATAAAGTTATAAGAGATCAGCATCCCTTCGGTTTCCTCGCACCACTTGGCAGCCATTGTTGAAATTTATTTTTGGAAGACTCAGGTGTCATGTGACCCAAACTCTCATCTGTGATTTGATGGTAGCAAAATATTGCTTGCCTCGATCAAACTTGTTCAGATATTGATTTATCAATAGGAAAATTGCCAGCAATCATTGCCTGTCGATATTGCCAGCAATATTGCCTGAATAATATTGCCCGTGTACCATCAGCTTAAGTTTTTCTTTGTGGCTGGCCAAAAAAAAAAAAAGAGTTATTTGAATATAAAGTTGAAAATTCGGTAGAGGTAGACGTCATTTTGACTTCCTCGTTTTTGAAAGACTACAGTGTTTTCAAGTGGGCGTGTAAATTACATCATATCAAAAACGTCTACGACGTTAAAAAAAAGCCAAGTTACTCACGCATAGCCTACATAGCACTACAATTCCAACTTGAAAAAACTAGGCCTGCCTTTAAAAGTCTTGATATCAAAATGTGGCCAAGTTACAACTAACAATATTGCCTATCGTAGCTCACACTAAATAAACTAGCTCTATTCCAGAGCAATGCTATCCAAACTTTCCTAAATTATTTAATGCAACTTGGCCCTGTGTTTCTTCATCTTTGCATGTGAAGAGATTGTGCCTCATGGAACCACATATGATTTAAATTAATGTTTTTAACAGTTGATGAATAATTACACTCCAGAAAGGATATGGTTGTACTTTGTTAGCAAGTTTACTTTTAGAAAATGTACAGGTTTTAAAATGTGAACTGCTGCTACAGCAGTCTTTACAATTCACAAACAGACATTTATATGAAGAAACATCATGTACAATAGAGAAAGGGGTGATGAATAAATAAATGCAGATAAAAATTATGATGATATTTGCAAACAGAATTTTGTGAACACAAGGATATCTATGCTCTGTAGGACCACACAGGTTTTGATAGAAATCCAAATCAATAAATCAATAAATACATAATAATAATAATAATACATTTTATGCATTCTGTGCTTTCCATCGACCCAAAGCAGTGGATGCAGACAATTGTTCAAATATGCCCTATAGTGTAGTAATTTTTCTGTTTAATTTCTAAGTGTAACACATCTGAATCAGAGTATTTCCACCATAAATTATTTTCATTTTGCAGTTTGATGTGGCACATACAGTTTCATTGACCACATTCCCTTGAGATGGTAAGATGAAGAAACACAGGGCCAAGTTGCATTAAATAATTTAACGTTAGGCTATTCAACACTGGATTGCCGGATGCGTAACTCCAACCTTCCATGTGTGGGCTACGAGCTAGCGAACAAGCTAGTGTAGGCTATTCAACACTGGAGTGCCGGATGTGTAACTCCAACCTTCCATGTGTGGGCTACGAGCGAGCTAGTGAGTTTCTGCACAGCAGAGTTTTTTTTCCGGTAGTGTAGAACGTTACCTGCGGGAAATGTTTTGGTACCGGACAGCTAGGTTTAGTTTCGTTTTCTGTAGTGCAATGAATGTAGGCTGTAATGCATGTTCATTCGCTTTGTAGTAGCCTAGCTTGTTTCTGCTTCCTGACGAGAAGCAGGAAGTAACGTTGGCGAACAAGCTCAATTGGATAACGCATATTTCCCAGGTATCTTAGCCAGAAAGAAAACAGTGGATACTACTAAGAAAGTACATACCGAGCCGCCGCGGTGGCATACCGGACAAAGGCACAGACTTTTTAGTCTGTGCAGTTGTGCCCCGAAGATCGGGGGTTCGATCCCCGGTCCTGCCAGTTCCGAGCATGGCCGGTGGCTGAGGGAGCGGCAATTGGCAGCTGCTCCCGCGGGAGGGGCGGGAGGGGCTCGGAGAGAGAGTCGTCGTGCGCAAATGCGGCCCTGGGCGAGTTGGAATCACGGTCAGGTAACACCCTCCCCAAACCAGACAAAAGCGAGCGTCCGGTTTGGGGAGGGTGTGATATAATACAAGTGAAACATTGAACAGTTAATATTGTAAACCTATTTTGCCTTTGCAATAAAAATATGTTAATGTGTCAATGTGAAAATAATAACAGTCTAAGAAATGAAAAGTACTTAACAGTTGCACATTGTTTTTGTGGAAAATACACATGTGCGCTGCTGGGCTTGAACCCACTATCCACTGTGTGAGAGACTGCAGTTTTAACCACTAAGCCACAGTAACTTCTTGGAAAGCATGAAGCCATTAGCTATATTAACATTAAAAAACATTAGTATGAAGCGTTTTTTATTGGACGATAAGCTTGATGAGCAGGTATACAGACCAAACCCTCAAATAATAATTCTCCCCATTGGATAACATCGCGACGGAGGCAGGCAGTTTGGCAGGAAAATCGGAAGATGAAGAATAAGAAGAAGAAGAAGCGGAAGAGGAAGGAGAAAAATGGCAAAATAACCCAAGTTTGGGGCTTTATTGTATGGATGTGTGAAGTTGTATCTGAATGCTGTGTGGTTACATGAGGTCAGAACATACAGAAGTTAATGTTTTTAAGGGCTGAGAGTCTATGGTCATTGTGGTTACTTCTGTCGGAAACCCTGAAAAGTGCCAAACTCTCGGTTCTGTATAGGTATAGGGCATGCCCCGCCAAGCCGTAACTTGGAGGATGGCATACCTGCCATCCCAATAGCAAGTAGGCGGAGCCAGCGAGGGAAGAATTGCTGCCTGCATCTCACTGTTCTGAATAGGGACCACAGAACGAGTTCTTTGGTAGGGACATATGAATCATTGCTATTTTATTATAATGTCAGAAAATTACATTGATAGACTGTGTTATTTCCTAAAGATGTTTTGGCAAACTAAACCAAACAGGACTCCAGTGCTGTTGGTTACAGAGTGAAGCTCCTCCGGTGTTTCCTGATTCCCAGTAGCCTACATCTTTCTCTGCCTTATTGAATCACTCGGTAAGGAACCATGTCAACTAACATTACATTATGATCCATGATCATTAAGTAGACTAACATTAGCTAGGTGACCATAATTGAACGGTTTTGCTTTGAGCATTCGATTACAGAAGCAATGTATTTTTCTGGGCTAGTGCATTAGCTGTAGTTACCAACAGGTTTCTTGGCATAAAACAAATTGGTTTTTAAATATGTTTGTCATGGAGGCTATAGTAGCTAACCTTGCATTCGTTAAAGAGTAACTACATCCACTGTCTCAGCCTGTCTCCGCCTACTACGCAGTTTAGAAAAATACTTTGCGGGGTGAGCGAGGGAGAGCGGTGGGGGCGGAGGAGCTGTGTTCATCGTCATTTACATAAATTAACGTACATTGTACAAATGATTTTGTATAACTGGGATCAAACTGTCAAACTAGACATTGCACATCAAATATGAATCAAGATTCAGCAACTGCATTGCCTATTTCATGCAACTATTTCTTACCTCAAATATTTTCCGAAACATATTTTAGACTATTTCGGTAGAATAAGAGAATTGAACAGGACTCCACATTGTTCCGGTTTAAAAGCGTGGAGGCGAAACGAAAGTAACGTAGCGGGTCTAACCAATCAGGTGCTGGCTGTTTCCGTTGTGGGCGACAACAATTATCCATATGACGTAGAGGTACCTCCAAAGAGGTACTCTGACATCATGATTGGCGCGGGGGCAGTGTGGGGAGCAGAAGGGAAATTTCAACCATTAGGGGCAGCAAAAAGACGCTTTTCTACCAGTTTCTTATGATATACAATATTATTTCAGAATTGTTGAAATAACGGAATGCATGAATAAGTTTCATTGTAAGGTAGGCATACAAGCACGTTTACAGCGAGAAAAAAAGTGATCTAGAGTGTAGTTACCCTTTAATGGAAGGAGGTCGGATATCGGGGTTATAAATGTGTCGTTTCCATGTTTTTACCGACATCAGTGCGTTCGAGATGAACTGGGAAAGTTTTGGCTTTGCTCGCAAATATAGCTAAAACAGCTAACAAGTAGCCTAAGACAAGGACGTTTTAACTTTTAATTGTATATGTTTAATATTCTGTATCAGCATGTTGGTCAATACAAAAGCATTTCATACTGAAAAACGGGAGGTCGGGGTTGATTTTCTGACATGGAACCGGGGTGCGTAGCCTAGCTAAGTGTTATTTCTGCTCTCACTACAGGTAGAAAGTTGACAGAGCTCATTTTAATCAGGAGGAGAGCTACTTTTCTACAAACGAAACATCAGCTTTGGGTGGAATTACCCTTTAAGGCTGAACGAGACCTTAAAAAAGTAGTAATGGATTAACTGGAAGGGTGCCTTTTACACATGCCACATTTACTGTTTTATTTTTTTTCTTTCAAACTGTTAAATTCAGCAAATAAATAGCAATTGTGCATTAGAATTTGTAGAAATATGTTGTGATAACTTCATTTCACTTAGAGATTCAACAAAACATGCAACTTGACTTGCAAACTACTGTTGCTGCCCCTGCATCCAGTCATATTGCATGTGCTATAAGGGTGACAGAGTGGCAGTTTGGCTCTATAGGAGATAATACGGCCTATTGACTGAGCCCAGCAGTAGCCCTTAATTAATGGGTAGGTTTTGATCTATCCGTTGTTCTTAGAATAATACGTTCCTAAACATCGGTTTGTTTTATAAACAGAAGAATAAAATGCTGATTGCCTTCTGATTTCTATTTTTATTTTCCTGTTTTTCTGAAAAAAAGACTGTGGCTCAGTTCAGGAAAGGCATTTGTGGAAGTGATTTGTCATGTACTGATGAAAGAAGCCCACGTTAGAGGCCTGAGAATAGCAAGCTGATGTGCCTCAAGACAAAAACTACACCAGCATGAAATTATGAAAAAGCTCTGTGCTTATAGCACAAAAAGCAACATATTGAATGTGCTGAAATGAAATTAATGAATTTTCTTCACAATATAAGTGCCAAAAAATGGGCACATACAGTCATAATTTGTGCATTTGTCTCATCATAGGACATAAGTACTAATTCTGGACAGAAGTGGAAAGTCCAGGGGTCAGAAAGTAAAAGTCCTGCCATGTGTTTCTTTCAACCATGAACTCAGCCAGCTGATTTCGCTAATTAGTTCTAGCTCATGGCTGAAGAATTGTGCAAATGAGCAAATCCAGGTGATTGGAAAAAAATTCTGGGGAGGACCTTTACTTTCTGAACCTAGATTGTACACCTCTGATTCTGAAGAACGAAAACATGACCTGTTCTTCCTTATCAAAAACCTGACTGTCCTCAATAAATTGTGGCATTTAATCTATGTGATTGAGGAGAGATTGACCTCCATCGTGTTCCTTCTGTGTGCCATTTAACATGAAAATCATCTAAATCAACGAGAGAAAAGTTTATGACATTTAAAGCTGGAGTAGGCAACTTTTTTTTTTAGAAAGATATTGGGGAACGGTCATACTTAGTTGGTAGCAATCATAGACAGAGCTGCTGTGGAAGAAATCCAGCACCATACACTGTGTTTATACCCTCAAATTCTGCTTTCTAAAACCAGGGATTCGGCCCAAATTCTTGTTTTCAAAACAAAGTGGCTCATGACATGAACCAATCAAAGAGATTGGCCGGCTCCCAACTTGAACCAATCAACAATGAGAGTGACTTTGCCCGTTCACATAACAGCATGGCTAATGTTGAGAGAGACTTTCACCCACTCCACTACCTGGGGTGTTTATAAAATTGGCTAGTTATATAATCCATCACTCTGAATTGTAGTGTTTGAGTAAAACTGGCTCACAAAGATTAGCTCCTTAATTTATTTTCTCTTTAGTTTATCAGTTATGAAAATCAGAAAAAGGTCCTATTGTAAAACGTCCTGCAGAGTACCAAATTGGAGCTAGGTGTATCATGTAACTAGCTGGGATCGTGGGTAGCTGGGATCTGTGAATCTTGTTCAAAAATGTAAACGTATAAAAAATATTTTTAACCATCAGGTGACATTAGATGGCTAACTTTAGATGAACTAGTGAATTTAGAAAAGCAATCAAGAACTGCTGAACTCGGTGATTAAAATGGAAACGGTTTTATTTAGTTATTGGTAAACTTTGCCACAACAAGGATTCTGTTATTTAACCTGCACTCTCGTAGCTGTCATTTTTAGTGTAGCTATGCCAGTCTGTAATCCTGCAAGTGCTGCTACTTTGATGCATGTTCAGGACGAGTTGTGGGGAGAAGCAGTGGCGTGGGGTGTGTGTGTCTTTCTCCGTGGGCATGCAGGGCCAATGGGTGTTATGACTTTCTAAATGTTTTCACAACATTGTGATCATTGAGAAAGTTGCCTACTTCCGTTTGGTATGAGTTCCCATTGGCCCAATGATAGTATGAAACACAGTTGTGATAGCTCTAATGTGGAGATCAGTCACAGGACCATAGTGGACATGGACTGTACAGTCATGCATTCAGAAAATACATCCATTATTTATATTTACATTTTAGAGAAGCATAAAAATGTTATATCTCAAAATCACTACTGATTGTCCCCTGAAAATGTATGAGTTTATTCTCATCTGGACAAGAGGTCAGGCCACATGGTCAGCTGGGAGAAGTGACCCAAACTCACGCCAGCTGATTAATCTTAGAGAGATTTCCAAATGTCAGCCCTGGCGTGAGTCTGGTGGAAGTGACAGAGGTGTGACTGGTTTGGTGCCTGTATGTGAGTAATAGATTGACAACAGTAGTGTAGTGGAGGGTATATGCGGGTATACACAGTATACCCACTTCTTTCTTCGTGGGCATAGAGTATACTCACTTCTTAATCCCCACTGGTGCACGTATCAATTAGTAGTCATCGATTTACTAAATTAGAGTATACACTCTAAAAAAAAATCGTTGCTAACTAGAACCTTAAAGGGTTCTCTGGCTTGTCCCTGTGGGGGAACATTTTTAGGTTCTAGGTAGAACCTTCTTGGAAGGGTTCTACCTTGAACCCTCTGTTAAAGGGTTGTTGGTAGAACCCTCTGTGAAGGGTTCTATCGATAACCTTTTTTCTTTGAATGGTTCTACCTAGAACCCTCTATGAAGGGTTCTGGCTAGAACCATTTTATCTTCTAATTATTTATCTTTATTCATCTTTCTTCATTATTATTACGTAGTTATTTAATGTATATTATTAGCAGTAATTCTACAAAGGCATGTCCAATTCCCCATGTACATAGAATAGCAAGCACAGTTTTATTTAGCAAACAATTTTATTTAGAAATCTAGGAGGGTTGTTGGATATGGTGGGGAAGCCCTATGAGGTAAGCAATCAGGATGGGAAAGATGATCCAGATCCAGCAGAAATGGGTCACAGGTGAGAGCAGGAGCAACATGACCAAGAGGTCGAGGCACTTCAGGGTATCTTGACATTGGGTGACCTCTGGCAGTAGAGACATAGCAGAGAGAGAAAAGAGATGGTTAGTGTCAAAGACTACTCTGTACACCCGATTAATTTAAAAACAGGTTGACTGAATTAAATGAATGAATTTAAGAAAGATAAAATAAAATAACCCATTAACCTTCCTGTTATGTTAGGGTCAAAATTGACCTGTTTCATTTGAGTTTAACATCAGAAAGCTTTGAAAAAGGTTGTTGAATGAAACGTCAGCACTGAATAAAAAAATTGAGATTAATACAAGATACGGTGTGCGGGAGTACTTTTATTTTCTATATATCTGACTTTAGCCTTCAAGCACCCGTACTACAATAACCAGGTGTGCAAATACTTTATCAAGTGTTTAACATCAGTGAAATGCTATTTAACTTATCTTTTCCGTATGAAACTTGATAACATCCTCAACATATGGGATGTGAACATGTGAAACTGGAAAAGAAAGTGCTGGAAATGGATAACCAAGCCACTGGCACACCTCCTGGCTTGTCCAGTTGGTAAAAGAATCCATGTCTCTAAAAAATATAAAGCAGGAAACAAACAATAGCTTTAAATCAAAAAATGCACCTTGAACCACACAATTCGTAAGTTACCAAAGAGATATATATCTATATCTGTATATATAAGATGCATACAGCTTACCTTTTATCCAGAAAACATAACCTTCTGTCAAGTTGAAAATCCTTTTCTCAGTCTGTTTCTCTGAAAGTCCAGCTGGAGTAATCAATCCTCAAACTGAGGCCCACAAATTCAGTCCCTTGACCAGGGGTGTCAAACTCATTCCTTCGAGGGCCGAGTGTATGCAGGTTTTTGTTCCATCTGTGCCCTACACCAGCTGATTTCACTAATTAGCTCAGCTCTTCAACCAAGGAGGTGAACTAATTAGTGGAATCAGCTGGTGTAGAGCATGGTTAGAAAAAAACTTGCATACACTCGGCCCTCGATGGAACGAGTTTGATACCGCTGCCCTAGACCTAACCCCTTCCTGTTTGCAGATATGAAAGGACTCTGATAGGCTATGTGGAGCCTGCACCATATTGCTTTGACCTATCAATTTCTTTCTGCAAACATGAATGGGCCAAAATGGGTGTTTCTGGCCTTTTTTTTTACGACTGGTTGACGTAGAAAAATCACACGCAGGTGGTGAGTAAGCGGTGCACGTGACGCAAGGGTCTAAATCTCATGCTACGAACGGACACACACACGGACACACGTTACGTATAGAAGCGCCTAGTGTTGTAGTCGAGACCACCTAAACCGAGACCGAGTCAAGACCAAGACCAGAGCGTATCAAGTCCGAGTCAAGACCAAGACTGAGGTGGCGAGACCGAGTCAAGACCAAGACTGAGGGGGGGCGAGACCGAGACCAAGACCGAGACCAGACCAATGCGAGTCCAATTCAAGACCATGACTGCAATTGCAAGTTGGTCTACCATCATAGTGATGGCTCAACATTTACACCATTTTGCTGCTAAAATTCAAAATACAGAAAGCATTATTTAGGAATTTTAATAAAGAAAGCATTATTTTTGTGAAAATACTGATGTACAGTATACAACAGAAGTGAGTACACCTCTGTGCAATATCACTTAAATGTCAAATGATTCAAAATTGTATCACCTCTCAATAATTGCATTATTTCTAAGTTGACAAGTAGAGTGTTTCCTCTTATGAACATATATAGAGGACAGAGGTTTGAGAGAGGATAGAGGTCAGGATAAACAGAAGTTAGACAGAGGGTAAATATGCTAGAGGGGATTGATAGAGGAAATACAGGAGAGAGAAAAAATATAGGATTCAGAGGGAAAAGGAAGCAGAGATAGAGGGAGAGGGAGGGAGAAAGAGATAGGGGAGATGGATGGAGAAATAGAGGGAGGAGGGAGATAGAGGGAGGGAAAAATATAGAGACGGACAGACTGATCATATTGCAATCACACTAAATAAAATATGTATATTGCAGGACCCCCTCCACAATCTCCGTACGGCTCTCAAATAATTGTCAAACTTCAGTTGCAGTCATTTAGCAGGTGCACTAAACCTGTATGTAGTGTCATTTAGCAGAGCAGTCATTTAGCAGAGCAGTCAATGCAGTCTTGTTACAGGAGGTGGGTTTCTTTGCTAGTAGGCATTGCACTGCTACAAAGGAACAATAATTTGTGTTGGTTTTGCTATATGCAAATGCAGGTTGGCATCCTTAAAGTGCCTGCTTGTTTACCATTTCAATTACAGAGCTATACCTGTACAGATATGACTGTGGCAGTCCCTATGTTGGTTGACTAACCTTTTGAAACAATAAGAGAAAATATCATGTAGCTCATTCAAGCATGACAAAATAGTCTTTATGGATTGTGTAAAACTAAGAATTTAGCCCATTTTCAGATGGTGGTAGCCTACACTTCCTGTTTAAAAACATTTCTTCAAAAAGCAGCAAAGTTGAAGTCAGATTTTATAGATTATAACATTGAGGGTATGAGTACTGAATACATTTTAAAAGAGACACCCAAAATCAAACACAATGGATTACCTACAAAAGTCAACATCAATAATCACCAGTGACGAGAATGAAAAATGAATTACTCTCAATTTAATGAAACTTCAGCCTGTGCTGCATTTCAAAGCAATTTGAATCTGTAACATTCAGGCTTAACGTTAAATTTAACGTTTAAATAAATAAAAAAATGTGGCCAGATTAAACGTTGTCTTTGGATATCGATTAGGTTAATGGTATAGTCATAATATAGTAATATAACGATTAGGTTCATGTAAAATTTACTTACATTTGATATGATTGGTAAACCGTGGGTAAAGTAATGTTTGCTTAGCTAGTTACCTTTTACCTTAGGATCAGGTAACCTAACGCAGATCACAGGTTTATTGAATTTGGCGAACATCCTTGACCGAAAACGTGACATATAAACAGTTTGGTGTAATCTGACCCAATGCGCGAAATGCTTCAAAATGCCGTTGAAAAGACCTCCAAGACGCGTTTCCAACACAATTTAGCCATCCATGGACGACTGTTGTTCACTGGGGATGAAAAAGAAAATGGAAAATTATAGAGGCCTAATTATGTATATTTATAAGAATCTGGTTCATATAGGTTAATACTTACTATAACGTTCGCGCCTTCTCACACTGAGAGTGAACGTCCGACAAAGAGAGGGGCTGTGTTTCTCCTGCAGTAGCAGTTTCAGTTGAGCTACAAAATATTATTGCGATTGTAACACAACGACTCGTGAGACCCACATAATGGCACTGTTACTGTTCAGTGCAGACAGACTCTGGTGAGTGAGCTGGCTGTCGGTCTTTGTGATGTATGTGATGCGACTTGGGGTACAGGAAAAAATAAGTGGTTAGCTTAACGTTATTTACAGCCAGGCCTACGCTTTGAGGTAAATTAATATTTAAATCGTTAATGTGTGGGGGCGGGTGCCACCACATGCCCCCCCCTCTGGACACGCCCCTGATCTCGACCGGTCTTAAAAAAAATTCCTCTTCGTCCGAGACCGTGACAAGACCAAGTCAAAATGCAGTCGATTCCGAGACAAGACCGAGACCTTCAAAATATTGTCTCGAGACCAAGACCAGTCTCGAGTACTACAACTAGAAGCGGTTGCACCATTTAAAAAGACCAAATGCCATTTTGGCATACAGTATATATGTATTTTTTCATGATTTATTCTGTTTTTAATTAACAAAGATTTTTCTTTTTGCTTGACCAGACAGCAACCTTGTATTCAGCTACCCTACAATCATCATCATCAGTTAATTTTACCCTATTGCCCATGTTGGGATTTGAACCAGCAGCTCTCTGGTTACCAGGCCAAAGTCTTAACCTCTAGGCTACAATGCAATAATCTGCTTTCAAAGCACTAGTGATCCAATACAATGTACCTCCGCTGAATGCCTTGTACACATTTGGCATCGATATGTCTTAGTTGAGCCAAGCTGTGAACAGCTCAGTTTGTATTGCTGCAGATGGTAGTGCCCTTTGGTAAAAATGCCTGATTGATTGGACTTTATCAGTGAATTCAACTCTTCAACAAACGTCATTACAAAATTAATCATATTTTGGATGAAATTATGACAAATATACCAAGCAAGGCAGAATATGTACACTTAAAGGATAAAGGAGATCCTGGATCCTGGATGTACAAACATTCACAAATACAGTTTAAAATATTGGGAAACATTTTTTTTTGAGGGTAAGAATGAGATCCTCACGCTATTCATATTTATTCAGTAATTCATATTTATTTAGTAATTCATATTTTTTCAATAATTCAGTATTTATAATATTAATTAATAAAACACTGTTCTCATTCTTACCTGCTTCATTCTCAATGAACTTGCATCCTTCTCAGACTTGGGTTCAGTCTTTGACAGTCAAACATTTGTTTTCCAGAGTTGAGGTGACAGTGGCTCAGTAAATTAAGGAACAGGCCTAGTAACCACAAGATTGCATGTTTGATTCCCACCTGGTGATGCACTGCCACTGTGTGTAAGTGTCATTATTATTTTAAAAATGGCTTATTTGGGTTTGTGTGTGATTTTTTACTAGGCTCGTTTCCCACCTAACCCAGACCTGTAGCATAGTGGTTAGTGAGCAGGACTTTGAAGTGATTGATGTCAGGTTCAATTCGCACTGCATCCCGAATTGAAGTTTGTGTTTTAAACATCTTTAAACAACACCTACTTGAAATGGTTGATCCTCTATAAACATCTCTAGAAATGTTTAAACCATTAAATTAATTATTAATAACAAACAACTATGTTTTAATTGTTAAGTTTGGCTTGGTCAGAAGCCGCAAAAGACAGGAAATTAAAATGAGCTCCACCAAGCCAAACTTCAGCTCTCTACACTATCAGGGATTTCCAGTACTCCGTTTTTTATATCTGACTGCTATACACTTCTGTAGTTATGTTGGCCTACTGTATTTCAAACAACATGTACTCATCACTGGGCAGATTGGTTCAAACCTTCTCTCAAACCTTCTCTCACCTAATTCATACTCTTAGAGTATGTGCTGCCACCCATGATAGTGACCTGTACAAAAAGGTTAAGTATTTCCCTACTGCAGTTTTGTGTAGGCTATTTCTCTATTTCTCTTATGCCTCATACAAATATTGATAGCAAACATGTGATAATATTGGTAAGTAGCTTTAGAAAGGTGGATCTAAATCTTTGTCTGTTTACATTTCAAATCCTTTTTAGAAGTATTCTAAAGCTATATGAGTAGATGTATATTTGCATGCTGTGATTGCATTCGGCTTTTAAATGTATAGTTTCACCTATTGTTTTTATTTCTACCCTTTGAACTCCACTATGACATATCAGGCCAATTAGGCCTATATGTTATGCTGTGACTGAAATCTTATCGACTACTACTCTGTGGGCTCTATTTTAATAAACCAAACGCAATGGTGAACACAAGAGTAAGCGCTTGGCGGTATCGCTCTGAGGGTGTGTCGGCGAGAAATTTGGTAATTTCATGACGGCAATCTTGGCGCATCTGATGGCGGTATTGCTAAAAGGCTGGGTTTAAATGTCCAAGGTGTGTCTCTATGGTAGCCAATCAAATTGTTGTTCTCATGCTTTAAAAAAAGCCAGTTGGAATGCAATCGCTCCATGCAATTTCATAATGAGCAACCCAAACGCACTGGACCGTCAACGACAAGAGCGATTTTCCGCACAGGAATCAGACATACTTGCAACAGAAGTACAGGCTAGGACTGTAGTAATTTATGGATCACAATCCACACCACCTCGTCTCCCAGAAGTTCGGAAGGCACGGGAGGAGGTGGCGAATGCATTAATTAGCCTACATTAGGTGATGTAGGCATAATTATGATTCAAATGGTAGGCTTCAACTGTGTCAATGTGTAATTTATATATTATAGGCTATTGGCCTACATGATCGCAAGTTTCTTGTAAGCTGTCCTGTTTTATTCTAGTAGTTTAAATTAAAATTAATTAATTAATAATAATTATAGGCTATTTGTTCATTAAATGGAAGTGTAATGTTGGCATCACCTATAGACACTACATAGAACTACATGACTAATAAGTTGCCAAATTGCCAGAGTCTATTGCGTTGCCACTAAGAGGTGGTTCCAGCTGATCATAACGCAATGGGTTTTCGTTGGTTCAAATTGTCACTGAGCCGAAAGTATTTTAGAACACGCCCCAGACAGCGCCACCCATCCCACTGCAGCGCAAGCGAAAGGATGTTATGTTGAGAATTTGTTGATCCTAGTGGTATTGCTGAGAAACGCCATAGTGCCAGTTTTAAGACGTTGATGCTGTCAACAAGCTTGCGTTTGACTATACCGTCCCCTTGCGCTGGTTTGAAAATAGAGCCCTGTATGTCAACAGTGTATGTTTTCATATATTTCATACTTCTTAGGTGTACATAAGTGATTTCATAGGTGGTGGTGTAAGCCTAGGCCACATGTCCAGTATAGGCTACTCCTTGAATGGATGATTCCATTTCTAATCAACAAATTAAGAGTAGAATCTATGATGGTTTGTCAAAATTAAATACCACTGTATGTATGCACTCCAGCAGCAAGTGGTAGCCTATTTAGTTTTCAAGTGTGTACAGTCTTCTTTGTAAAATAATCAGCATCATGTACAGAAATATATTATTGCCCTGCCCTTTATGCATTATAGATCTATAGCCAATGTCTAAACCTACTCTATAGCCTAATGCAGCAGTCGTAGGCCGCTTACTATTTTGAAGAGTATGAATTAGGCTCTTTGAGAGAAGGTTTGAACCAATCTGCCCAGTGATGAGTACATGTTGTTTGAAATACAGTAGACCAACATAGCTACAGAACTGTATAGCAGCCAGATATAAAAAAACGGAGTACTGGAAATCCCTGATAGTGAAGAGAGCTGTAGTTTGGCTTGGTGGTGCTCATTTGAATTTCCTGTCTTTTGCAGCTTTTGACCAAGCCAAACTTAAGAATTAAAACATAGTTTTTTGTTATTAATTCCCAGGGTTTTTTCTCCAGAAGGTGTCAATTTCTTTAAAAAAGTCATCATTATAACTATTGTTACACATCCGCTTGAATGTTGAATAAACATAACTAGAATTATTAAAATAATTAGAAAATGTATAGCTACCGCTAGAAAGTTCAATCAATGTACAGTTGAAGTCGGAAGTTTACATACACTTAGGTTGAAGTCATTAAAACTCATTTTTAACCACTCCACAGATTTCATGTTAGAAAACTATAGTGTTGGCAAGTCAGTTAAGACATCTACTTTGTGCATTTGTTGTTTACAGACAGATTATTTCACTTTTAATTCACGATATCACAATTCCAGTGGGTCAGAAGTACAGAAGTACATACACTAAGTTGACTGTGCCTTCAAATTTTTCATATTTGGTCGCATATTCTTGCATGCCTTGACTTCCTGATGTCTGTGACCCAACAACATCAAAAGACTCTTGATATCTTATTTTCTGGTACTATTACAAGCAATACTATAACGTCTCTGCATTTGAATGGATCTATATGGGAATGGGACTAGATTTAGCTGTACATTACACTGGAACAGTATGGAACACATGGTTGGCTAAATGGTTGTAAGTCATCAAGGGTCTGATGTATCAAACAAGCCTTAAATCATCATCAAATATGGATGGATAACTTGAAGGGTTTCTTCTCCTGATTTATTTTTCCATAGAGTTCAATAGGAAAATTTGTCAGGATAAACAACCCTTAATCTAAATGCTCATTTTTTATGTAATTTATTGTATGAAAACGGCTTAAACAATCTTTCCCATATTTGTTTTATGTCGAGATATTGATGAGGTGAGTTGATCTGCCAAGTGGCTTGGTAATTGGTGCTAAAACGGCTGAGATATTGACGGGCAAAATTTTAATATGTAAGTTGCAACCAAAACCAAATTTAGGGGTTGCGGTAGATTAGATTTGAATGTAAGACCTGTCACTCAGTTCTGTTCACTAATCACTATGCTACTGATCTAAGACCTCATGCAAGGCAAACAAACAAGAGACAAAACAAGAGTCATTATTTTTAAATCCTGTCACACAAAATGAAATTAAAGCAATACTGAGAGACTGCACAGCTAAGACATCCACTGACGTAGATCAGATAGACATGACATTGTTAAAAAGGATATCAAAGGCGATCATACCTCCACTAACATATACGTATATGTAACTTATTGTTCTGTAATGGCGTGTTTCCAGATAAAATGAAGATAGCAAAAGTTCTTCCTTTATACAAAAGTGGAGACAAACAGGAGTTTTCAAATTATCGTCCTGTTTCAATTTTACCACAGTGCTCAAAAATTATTGAAAAGCTCTTTAATGTCAGATTAGATAAGTTCATTGATAAACACAAACTGTTATGTGACAACCAATATGGGTTCAGGAAAAAACATTCAACAGCACTGGCCCTAACAGAATCCATAGAATTTATCAAAGACGCGCTAGACCGGAAACTATTCACCATAGGCATCTTCATTGACTTGAAAAAAGCTTTTGACACGATAAACCACAGCATATTGATGGAAAAATTGTACAGATATGGAGTTAGAGGAATCGCATTACAATGGATAAAGAGTTACCTATCAAATAGAGTTCAATTTGTTCAGATAGGGGACAACATATCATCATGCCTGGATATCACCTGTGGGGTCACACAGGGTTCAGTCTTAGGACCAAAATATTTATACTATATATTAATGACATAGTCAAAATATCTGACGTTTTAAAATTAATTTTATTCGCGGACGATACAAACATCCTCTGTTCTGGAATTGATCTTAATCAAATGGTCACATCAGTTAACAATGAAATGTCAAAGCTTCACACATGGTTTAATATTAATAAACTATCACTAAACCTTTCAAAGACAAAATTCATATTATTTGGGAAAACATAAACTTAAAGGTCAATGGTATCAACATTGAACGAGTGAACGAACACAAGATTCTGGGGGTTACGGTAGATAGCCTCCTGACATGGAAACCACATGTGAAGCTAGTTCAATGTAAATTGGCCAAAAGCGTGTCTATTTTGTGGAAAATGCAGAAACTACTCAATCAACATTCACTTAAGACAATTTACTCGGCACTCATAACACCTCACCTACACTACTGTGTTGAAGTGTGGGGACACACTTATAAAGACACTATAGAGCCACTGTTCAAACTCCAAAAAAGGGCAATGAGAGTTGTATATAGTGTCCCATATAGAGACCACACAAATGATTTGTTTATTAAGGCAAAGTTTCTCAAGTGGCAGGATATAATTAAATATAATTATTCTTAGCCTCCAAAAATCTCTTACCCGTAAATATACAGAAACTGTTTCTAAAGAAAGATGACATACATAACCTAAGAGGAAATATGATTTATAAACAAAAATCTATAAAGTCAACACTCAGAGGTCATTCATTATCCATTGTGGGGGTTAAGCTTTGGAACAGTTTACATGATGAGATTAAAATGTCTACAAACTTAAAGACCTTCAAGTGTAAAATAAGATGCAAGATGGTAGAAAATTATCAAGTATAAAAAATAGGGGGTTATCATGAAATGAAAACAATGTCACGATGTACAAAAAAAATAAAAAAATTAAAAAAACATTGCAAGCGGTTTACACAGGATCCTGGACCTTGCAACAAAAGACAACAGACATTGGTCGCACAAACTGCTCAGGATGGAGCTTCTAAACTGGTCATTTAACGCTATTGACAAAATATTCTCTACAAGGCGTGAGGGCACTGGCGAGCCGTCATGTCCAGATGGGACCTTTCTGGCAGGGTACACCATGGATGGGTGGGACAAATGGTGTGTAGTGTGTCTGGCAGTACTAGACATAGAAGATGTGGAAGATGTGTACCTGTTTGGATTCATGATGGTGGGACTAATCGGCCTAGGATTTGGCCAGTACTTGATGCACCGACAGCTGAGAAAAAAGGGGTTTGACGTCTCTGGAAACAGGGAATTACTGACCATACTGAGAAATTTGAGGTCGGACATCTCCAAAATCAAGGGAAAAATAGCCAAAATGCAGGCAGAAACCACCAAGCCTCCGGAGGACAGTGCAGAAAATAGTGATGGGTAATGAACTCCGAGATCTGGCAATCATACCTACTCAGGCATAATGCACGGAATTTACAGGGGACAACAGAACATCATAAAAACGTAGAAACGGACACTTTTATTTTGGACATTATCTGAACAATATTTGGGAATGTCTGACGTTGAAATGAAACAAATTGTTTTGACCAATGTATGACATGTACATTTAAAACCGACTTATTTGGACTTTAATAATTTGGTTTGTTTTACTTTAGCGTATTTTTTATTTTTTTCTTTCTCGATCAGTTTCGCTATAAAGAAAATTCAGCTATGCTGTTGTGATACTAAAAAAATCTGTTTTAATCAAATGTATAATATGAACATTTAAAATCGTGAGGGAATTGGGGCGGGACTTGATAAGCAGTCTGCTTTTTTCCCATATCCCTTTTCGGCAGGAAATGTATTTGTTAAATGCATATTTCAGAAATGTGATGCAATGTGACTATACACATGCCGAAATAAACAAATAAACAATAAAAAAAAAAAAAACAATAAACCCAAAATCCCAAAGCCTACAAAATAACACATTTAAGACAGTTAAATTCACAATTAGATTAGATTCCCACCTGCTGGGAATCGAGCATGCAATGTTGAGGTTAGTGGTTCTGTTCCTTAATCACAGAGCCACTGTCACTCAAACTCCGATGGGCAAATGTTATCCCTTCAACCCAAGTCTGAGTAAGAACAATGGTCTGACTGAAGAAAGTCCTACTGAGAATGAAGCAAGTCTGAATGAAAACAAAGGGCGCAATTTTCAGGCTCTTAGTCATGTGTGCTTTTCAGGCGCTTAGTCATGCCACATTTTTAACACACCGCCTGTCATAGCGCACAGCGCACTGGAGTAAGCCTGAAAATTGCGCCCAAAGTGTTTTAAAATGGATGCTGTATATCAGATTACTGACTAAACATCTAGGCTAATGTTAAAGTTTAAACACTGATGTACATTAACATTGACACCTATTTAAAATGAAGACAAAATAATATTTTTGTTATATACATGTATGAAAAAATAGTAAAAAATGGTTTTATGTAGAACCCTTTGACCTTACAAAGCGTTCCTTAAGAACCCTTTTTTCCAAAAGGATTCTTCAGATGAAAAGGGGTCTAGACAGAATCCTTTGCCTTCCTAAGAAACCTTGAAAAATCCTTCCTTCTAAAAAGGGTTCTTTGGAAGAAAACGGTTCTAGATAGAACCCTACCCCTCTGCTAAGAACCTTTTTGGAACCCTTTTTTTTTTTTAGAGTGTACCCACTTCTCTAGAGTACACCCACTTCTGCAGGCACGACTACACCACTGATTGACAGGTCACGGAGAGCTTGGAGAATCAATCCAGAGAGTACAGAGAACAACTGAAGCCTTTCCAAGAGGGGCGGCCAACGCTCATGAAAAAAGCTGAACAAAAATGCATTAATGCCAGGAAAGCAGGAACGGGAAGGGAGAGAGGGGTACTGCACAGGGTCTGCGCACAATTTCACTTTCAATTTAGAGGGAGTGCTTTGATCCTGTAGGTGTTTTTACAGTTGAGTGGAACAAACATACCCATACTGAGAGGGCCTGCAGTGAAAGGCATGGCAGAATCGTGAATATAAATGTCCAAAGTCCATCTCAGTTTAACAGAGAGCTGAGAAAGAATGGGTTGTGAATCAGGATTTTTCGCATTTATTCTAAATGAAATGGACTTGTTACTTGTGTGCCGGTTGTTTTTATCATTATCAGCGGGAGATTGACAGGAGTGTGCCAATTGTCTTATTGTAATCTACATTTCAGAAGTGAAACTGAAAATTGAATTAAACTGTCTGGTTCTAATGTTTCTCTGTAGATTCAGTTTAATTTGCTGCATCAGTACCAACATATGTACACATTTTTACTGCCAGCTATAATGAGACACTATGATGACTTCTGCTTGTAGACTTCAATGTATACATGATGTTCTGTTTCATGGGTGAACACACTGTTTAAGGACATTGGTATGTGTTATTAAATGGTTGGCGTTCAAAGATTCCCATGCAGGCAGGGTAAGCTGAGCACAGTGAAGGTGCTATTGGCCCTGCTGCTGCTGCCGGGCATATATTATTTTCTCGGCTGCATGGCTAATGGATTTTTCATGAAGGAGGCAGAATGCTGCATTGAACACATCTCCTCAGGCCATAGCTATTGCTGTAAATGAAAGAAGGGCGAATGGTTTGTAACTCTGCTTCATAATGAAACAAACCGACATGTGTCTGCTATTCTCCAACACATTGGTGTGCGTGCGTGCGTGCGTGCGTGCGTGTGTGCGTGCGTGCGTGCGTGTGTGCGTGCGTGTGTGTGTAATTGGTGGGTGTAATGGGAAGTAGTGCTTTACAACTCCTTATCATAAGTAGCAAATGGGGTTGAAGGTATTGTCTTAGATATAGCATAGGTTGGACTAAAAAACCCATGATAAATGCTTACTGTTAGTTGAGCCAAGATGAATTGTGGGTAGGTATGTCTTCAGTCTGAAGCGGAAGATAAACACTGACTCATTCCTCCTGACTGTAGTGAGGAGCTCATTCCACCACTGGGGGACCAGGATAGGGGAGAGATGTGACCTAGAGGTGGGACCAGAGGATGTGGGATGGAGTGGTCTGGCAGAACCTGGAGAGTTTCATAATATAATAATATCATATATTTATTGTGTTCCAACGATGATGTTTCTGCTGATGGTTCCGTATTTGTGTGTCTATATTTAGTACGTAATGGGTTTGAGTCATCGTCTTCACTCCCTAAAACCGTGTACAGCTTCACTGATCATTTTTAATTATTTATTAAGATAAGAGTAATGCACTGTTCTCACTATGCGGGAGGAATTGTGTTTACGGTTCACTTTACGGCTGAAAACACAAATACAAAATATCCCCGTCCTTTTCTCTATCAAAAGCACAGAGAGGCGAAAAGGCAACAAGTTTTTTTTTATAGACACAAAGTAAATAATGAACTGGAGTTTTTTTGTTTTTTTTTAAAGAAGCAAGCTTTGCCTTTTTTTTCTACAGACAAATTTTGGCAAAAGACCTCTGAGAGGAAGAGGTGGTCACATGTTTAATGCTGGAGATAAAGAGCAAAGTGTTTGTGTTGGCCAAGCAGATGAGAATCTCCCTCCACATAGGCAGGCAGATTGGGCTGCTAGCTGCTACTTCTGTGGAGGACTCCAAAAATAAAATGAAGAAGTTGTAGCATTTCTGCTAACTCCCAAATGGACTGGGGGGGGGGGGGGTCTAACTCCCAAATGGACTGGTGAAGTGTAATATTGCAAAGTCATGTTAAAGATCCCCTCCACATGTATTTTAAACGCTGAATAATAATTTGTCCACCAAACAAATTTCAATAAACTAGTGAAAATGGCTTAGTAGCATCTCTACACCTTTACCCTCATTGAATCTATGAATATGTAAATTGGCAACACCCACTTAATGGGAAAAAGAGGCCACAAATAATGTTGCAGTCCTACATGTCTGAGCCTCAGTCAGTTTATGTTGCCTTTGTGAACCCATGTGAGCATAGGATGCGTAGAATAACGGAGTGCAGGGCAGTGAGTCTGCAGGAAGTGGGCGGAGATAGAGGAAGTGTTCAGGAAATGGGCTGTTGTCCTGTCAGGACACTGAGTTTGCAGGTGTGAGCCGGATTGGCTCTTAACATCAGGTTATTAACGGTGCCAAAGCTAAGCCATGTCACATAAGATGAACATGGACATGCAAGGTTTCATCGCATGGTTCCTCTGTAGGGCTGAATCCCGTCACATGTGAGCCCTAAAACATATATATGAAAATATAGCCTTAAATGTACATAGATATGAAAATATAGCCCTAAATGTAAATATGAAAATATGAAATTCCTTTCTCATTCCCCCTTTCCTTCTCTCTCCCTCTGTCTCTCTCCCTCTCCCTCGTAAAGGTCGGCCCACATGCCGCTGTGCCGTGGGGTTCACAGGTCCCTACTGTGAGAAGCGTCTGTGTGAGGGTTACTGCCTGAATGGAGGAAGCTGTGATGTCAGCCTGGGGAACCAGCCAGTGTGCCACTGCATGGCGGAGTACACTGGAGACCGCTGCATGTACCGTGAGTTACAGACCTACTGTCACACTTCCACTGTGTTACATACCAAAATCCACCTGTGTTATACTAACCAGGTGTACAGTAATGGATGTAACACTAAGCCACATCAACAATAACTACTACCTCAAAGAAAACCCACCTGCGTTTATTATGACAGACAAAAGAGTGTCCTTTTCCTAAAGACGTAAGCATTCTTTCACCATCATTCCCCAACAGTAGGGTCAACAGGAACTACAATTCCATACAGTCCACAGGAGGCTCCTCCTCCACGTTGCAAGTGAGGTAGGATGTTGTTCCAGCTGTAATTTCCGCACAGTAACGCGATACTTTGCAGGCTGAAATGCTCGACTGGCAATAAAGTTTATATAAAGGGCAACACGGCCCCTCTTCCCAGTTCAGTTTGTGTCCGTTCGCTCTAGGCTCGCCAGGGCCTTCACTGGCTCGTCTCACCGCGCCGTGCAGCCTGCACGCCCGGGGAAGAACCCTCGCTCCACAAGGAAGTATCGGCCTTCCGTGACGCCCACCCAATTGAGCGAGGCGGGCTCATCTACCCCCGGCTATCGGCCACGGAGGACCGGAGACAAGATGCAAGGAGGCACACGAGCACCCGGTGGTCATGAAGAACCACTAAGCGGACCACGCACACACTGATGCTGCAGCACAGCACCGCCGGTGAGTCCCCTAGAGGCAAGCGGTCTGCACCAGGATCACGCTGCGTATTTCGGGAGAAATAATGCGACCGGTTCCATTATCTACCCCTATGAACTTCAACCCTGACAAAGACAGAAACCAGTTCCAGGGACCAAAGATGAGGCGGCCAGTTCCCCTATCTATCGCAACCCTGCGAACTTGCAATCCCAACTACGGAAGAAACCGTTCAAAGGACGTAACTCAAGGCTGTAATACTGGGCATAGCATATTAGTTAGCAACCGCAACATGTTTGTGATTGGATGTATGTAACTGCTATTTAATGGTTAAAGGGATAGTTTGGAATTTTGGGCATAATGTCTCAATTACGACTTACCCATGATGTAGTTGATTGATGGAAACCATTTTCAGCTAATTCCATGCTGTCTCTTCTTTTGGACATACACACATTGCTAATGCTAGCGCAACTCTATGGTAACCGGTAGCATCCACTACCAAACGCACTTAAACACTCCACAGTGCACCCAAAGCAAATAAAATACGATGACAGTCTATAGGGGTTATTTTGAGTGTTTATACCATCATTTTTTAAGTCAAACTATCGTTGAATCCTTTACTTTGTGCTGACCTATATTCTCTGTCGAAGTACGGTGGCGGAGCGAACATGGCCATTGCAACATGTTGCTCCTCTTTGTTGTAATCGATCAGTGCCAGCAATACATTCGTAGGTAGCGCAAAGTATCGCTCCCCAGATAGATTGTCGTCGTATTTTATTTGCTTTGGGTGCACTGTGGAGTGTTTAAGTGTGTTTGGTAGTGGATGCTACCAGTTACCTTAGAGTTGCGCTAGCATTAGCAATGTGTGTATGTCTAAAGGAAGGGACAGCATGGAATTAGCTGAAAATGGTTTCCATCAATCAACTACATCATGGGTAAGTCGTAATTGAGACATTATGCCCAAAATTCCAAACTATCCCTTTAACCATTCAATAGCAGTTACATACATCCAATCACAAACATGTTGCGGTTGCTAACTAATATGCTATGCCCAGTGTTACAGCCGGGGAAGCCTCTGGACAGACCTGGTAAGCCCAAACGTGCAGTGCGGGTGAACTGGGAACATCTGGAGGAGGCCCAAGTCCGGGAGACTTTCAACTCACACCTCCGGCAGAGCTTTTCTGGCATCCCTGTGGAGGCTGGGGACATTGAACCAGAGTGGACGATGTTCAAAGCTTCCATTGCTGAAGCTGCGCCTGGGAGGTCTCAAGGTCTTAGGTGCCTCAAGGGGCGGTAACCCTCGAACCTGAAGCTGTCCGACTGAAGAAGGAGCCCTTCCGGGATATGTTATCCCGGGGGACTCCGGAGGTAGTTGCAAGGTACCGACAGGCTCGAAGGACAGCAGCCTCAGCCGTGGCAGAGGCAAAGCAGCGGGTGTGGAAGGAGTTCAGAGAAGCCATGGAGAAGGACTTTTGGTCGGCACCAAAGCGGTTCTGGAAAACCGTCCGACACCTCAGGAGGGGGAAACGGGGAACCATCCAAGTTGTATATAGTAAGGATGGGACGCTGTTGACCTCAACTGATAAGGTGATAGGGCGGTGGAAGGAACACTTTGAGGAACTCCTGAACCCGACTAACCCACCCTCTATAGTAGAGGCAGAGCTGGAGGATGATGGGGGATCAACATCAATCTCCCTGGAGGAAGTCAAACAACTCCACAGTGGCAAAGCCCCGGGGGTTGATGAGATCTGCCCAGAAATGCTGAAGGCTCTGGGTGTTGAGGGGCTGTCATGGATGACACGTCTCATCAACATTGCATGTAAGTCAGGGGCTGTACCTAAGGAGTGGCAGACCGGGGTGGTGGTTCCCCTGTTCAAAAAGGGGGACCAGAGGGTGTGTGCCAACTACAGAAGCATCACATTACTCAGCCTCCCCGGGAAAGTATACTCTAAGGTACTGGAAAGGAGGGTCCGGCCAATAGTCGAACCTCAGATTGAAGAGGAACAATGCAGATTCCGTCCTGGTCGTGGAACAACGGACCAGCTTTTTACTCTCGCAAGGATCCTAGAGGGGGCCTGGGAGTATGCTTATCCGGTCTACATGTGCTTTGTGGATTTGGAGAAGGCTTATGACCGGGTTCCCCGGGAGATATTGTGGGAGGTGCTGTGGGATCACAGCGTGAGGGGGTCACTACTCAGGGCCATCCAATCTCTGTACGCCCAAAGCGAGAGCTGTGTCCGGGTTATCGGCAGTAAGTCGGACTCGTTCCCAGTGGGGGTTGGCCTCCGCCAGGGCTGCGCCTTGTCACTTATCCTGTTTGTGATATTCATGGACAGGATCTCAAGGCGTAGTCATGGAGGAGAGGGGTTGCAGTTCGGTGGGCTGAGGAATGCATCGCTCCTTTTTGCAGATGATGTGGTCCTGATGGCACCATCGGTCTGCGACCTTCAGCACTCACTGGATCGGTTCGCAGCCGAGTGTGAAGCGGCTGGGATGAGGATCAGCACTTTAAATCTGAGGCCATGGTTCTCAGCAGGAAACCAGTGATTTGTCTACTCCAAGTAGGGAATGAGTCTTTACCCCAAGTGAAGGAGTTCAAGTATCTCGGGGTCTTGTTCTCGAGTGAGGAGACGATGGAGCGTGAGATGGGCCGGAGAATCGGATCAGCGGGAGCGGTATGGCGCTCGCTTTACCGCACCGTTGTGATGAAGAGAGAGCTGAGCCACAAGGCAAAGCTCTCAATCTACCGGTCAATCTTCGTTCCTACTCTCACCTATGGTCATGAAGGTTGGGTCATGACCGAAAGAACGAGATTGTGGATACAAGTGGCCGAAATGGGTTTTTCTCCGGAGTGTGGCTGGCATCTCCCTTAGGGATAAGGTGAGAGGCTCAGTCATCCGTGAGGGACTCGGAGTAGAGCCGCTGCTCCTTTGTGTAGAAAGCAGCCAGTTGAGGTGGTTCGGGCATCTTGTAAGGATGCCACCTGGTCGGCTCCCTAGGGAGGTGTTCCAGGCACGTCCAGCTGGGAGGAGGCCACGGGGCAGACCAAGGACCAGGTGGAGGGACTATATCTCCACGCTGGCCTGGGAACGCCTTGGGATCCCCCAGTCAGAGCTGGTCAATGTGGCCAGGGAAAGGGAAGTTTGGGGGCCCCTGCTGGAACTGCTACCTCCGCGACCCGACTTTGGATAAACGGTTGAAGATGGATGGATGGATGGAGTGTCGCGAATGCCACGTAGGCTATAATCTCATAAACACGGCCTCCAGTCGATAATTTGCTATATACCAATAACACAAAGAATGTGATCATTTTAGTCACTTAAGTCAAGCATTGCTTTCATAGCTATTTACTACCTTTTACTAAAAATAATTTAGTAACGTTAGCTAACAGCCTAGCTACGTTGCTATGTTTTCATTATCATCCGGACGATAGCTAGCCTATATGTCCGCTTTCGCAAGCAAGGCGCTAATAAATGACACAAATCACGTTCACTAATTTACGTGCCAGTAACCTAAAATACACAAATAGCCACTGACTTGTGAAAAGTTATACCACGATCCTTACTTTTGTCATTTCTTCCGTTTGTTTAGCCAAATTCCACAATTTTGTGGCCTTTTTCAAGCAACTGATTCCCACCATTGCCTGCCGCAATATTGCCGCCACGCAGACGTATCTGAACAGTAGAATACGGCATCTACGTAGGCTATATATATCTATGTGCGCACCGAGTTGGATGGAACACACTCCAATTTTGAATTAAGCTACCTTTGAAGCCCTAACATCTGAAAAGGTAAAAGCTTTAACCCAATCCACGTTGGCGCCCCATACTATAGTGGTAGTCGTATCGGTCCCAATTACAGTATTCATGTTTGTCTTAAATTATAAACTAGACTACAGCTTTAAGAAAACCCGCAGGATTGATACTGCAGTGCAATAAAATAAGAGGGTGCTATTAATAGCCCAAAGCGCTTATGACCATCGTCTTGCCACAGACTGTAAAATGCATAAAATGCACCGTTTACAAGCTACGAGAGATTTTTGAGAAAAAAAAAGGGTCTTCTAAACCGAAAGTGCATCAGGTAGCCAGTAGCCTACAGTAAGCAATGGAAAACACCGACTACTTAGGCCTATTTGTACTACGTTTTCAAAAAATATTATTGTTTCTAGCTATATCTGAACATGATTTTCTGCTATAAATATGTTAATGAAACCAAATATCTTACCTGTAGGCTATCTGCAGCTCCCACTGTGTTATGATTAACCCTGAAGAGTTTATGTTGTTACGTTTCACCAAAGTCCTGTACAGTCGACATTTCCACAGTGACCTATCGCATTTAGGGCTGAAATAACAACAGCAACGTAGACTATGTAAAAACACACACGGTGCTTTTGTACGTTTTTTTTTTTTTTTTTTTTAACTTGTAGCTACACTTATTTTTTATTTCTGTTTTAGAGTGTTGTTTATTTATTTTTCTATTTATGCGATATCAAAAGCCTAAATGGTGTAATGTTCAAAAAGCTTCAATGACCTTTGATTTCTAAAACCTAACCTAACCTAAACACAACCCTACTGGTACTTTACAACCAAAGCCTACATGGGCTCTTTGTACTCCAAAAACAGTTTTTACGGTAAAATTAATGCAAAGAAAGTTGCTGCTTTCGGACAGCCAATACCCATTTCTCCGTCAGAAAAACCCTGTAATGTTACTCTTTTGTTGAACTGAGTCAGCCAATGCTAATCGCAGGGATTCGCCAGAATGCCTTCACCTTTTAGCTGAATCATTTATATTAATTTGGTATCAACTGAGTACATAATATTGTGATTTTAAGATAATTATTAATGTGTCATTTTATTGATAATTAATTTCATTATTAATTGAAGTTGCCCATTTTTAGTTAGTATATTCTCTTTTGAGGATAGTATATAAAATTTTAGGAGACTGATTTATTATACAAAAACTACACCACCAGTAGTATAAGGATGGTAGTGGCGTGTCCCTTACATTGCTGGTGCTGCCCATGTGAGGACTCTGATGATTCAGACATCATATCACTAATCATCTTGCTCATGGCTACCAGATTCGTACGTATTCCAGTACATAAGTGACGCCCCGTGTGAGGATTTAAAGGTATTCCCTACAGTGCCAAAAAAAGTGCACCAACACACGGCCACAACCTCTATCCACACCCAGATGGCCAGCAAGGCCGTCACCATGAGCAAGACCGATCACCTTATTGTGGTACACAGATGGAACCACGATTTGATAAACAACATTCCAGTCATCCTGAATCGAAGCATCAATTGTTCTCCACTTGTGCATTAGTATACCTTCACAAAGCACCCTTTTGGCACCAAAGCAATCTCGTCCTCGGGAATTGCCCTTTCAAAGAGAGAAGAGATGTCTGAATCTTTCTTCTGTTCAGCAACCAGCTGCTCCCGTGCCAGAGACAGCCTCTCAAAGCCCTCGACACCCTCAGCCATACTGTCCTCTCCCGCAAGCGTGGATTTACAGTATCTCCGTCTACAGCAGTAGGGGGAGACTGTTCATCAAGCTTTACAATGTCACTAAAGTCATAAGCATTTTCTGACTCAGTGACATCGTAAGCCACAGCAGTGTTGGGGCCAGTCACAAGCCGCTTAGACCTGGCACGAGTGACAGCGCAAGCTGGAAATACATCTGAGTGTTTCTGCATGAATTCATCAGGGCATTTGACAAGAGGGATAGATGTCACCCCCAGCTAAATCGCTCCCCGAAATAAAGGACACTCCTTACACAGGAAAACTAGGTTGCATAACAACCACAACGCGACCCGTCACATAGTGTGCAGTGGCACATCAACAAAACCCATTTCAAATCCCTGCACAATGATGCTGGTGCATTTGACAAGAGGGATAGATGTCACCCCCAGCTAAATCGCTCCCCGAAATAAAGGACACTCCTTACACAGGAAAACTAGGTTGCATAACAACCACAACGCGACCCGTCACATAGTGTGCAGTGGCACATCAACAAAACCCATTTCAAATCCCTGCACAATGATGCTGGTGCCTAACTTCTGATGAAAAGCCTCTGGCGCCAATTCGTACCTTTGTGCATCGTAGTTGCTCTTGCGTGATGGGGAAGGCAGTGAACGTATTAATCCGTTGCACTGATAAAATGATCATAGCTCCTATTGACGACTTGGATATACTCATCACACAATCAAAAGAAATAATCTCTGGACAGTGGTTGCACGCAGTATTAATAAGTAAACAAATAAATCATTGGATTTACGGAATAAAAAAGATTTAAAAATCCAAACTTTTTTTTAACGATTTATACCTAATAAAGTAATGTAACCTACGGTGGTTGAACACAATAGTGTTCACTATATGCAACGTCTTCAGCTTAATCATTTTGGAGAAGCTGTGCTGACACAAATCGTCTCTCTGTCAAAGTGAATATGATCCAGACACTGTCTATCAATGAATCCATCTAATATTGGCCTACTTTTACATATTTTTCTTTTTATGACAGCTCTTTGATAATTGGCTAGGCAAAGGAAAATAAGACCAATATTATTTTCAAAAAACAAGCACTCATTCTAATATCCATTTTTGCAAAAGATGCTGTATTTTTCATAATTATCTATTGGCGGCGCTAGACATAAACAACCTTTTTTTCTGAAAAACGTTGCGCAGAAAAAGTGAAAACTCTGAATAGGCGTATCTTGCACGACTTGCATCTCCACCCTGCACGCATAATGGCGCAAATATACTGGAGAGACACTTAAAACGGGATAAGTCAAATGTCTGAATCACAAATGGCTAAAGCTACGCGGAATTTCGGGAGTAAGTCCCATTTGCGCGTGCTTATCTCAACTCTGAATCTGGCCCTTAATGGCAGGTGATTTAACAGGTTTCTTGTAGAAAAAGTTGTAAGCGCAGAGTTATGTCTGTCTTAACAAGTGTTTTAGTCTTGTAATGAGACTTAAAACAAGCTAATATTTTCCACTTTTGAGGGGTGAAATTATCTTATTCCATTGGCAAATAAATTGAAAATTGAAATTAGTAAAAATATCTCATCCCCTGGCAGGTAGTTTGCTTTATTAAGTAAATAAGTAACAGAAACAAGATTCCAAAGTCTAAATATGAGATTAAAATGCTTGTTAAGATTTTAACAAATCTTGTTAATCTTAGCCAGAGTGACATACACAGCATCCATATAAACAGCTGGATATATACTGAAGCAACTAAAGTTACAGTTGAAGTCGGAAGTTTACATACACTTAGGTTGAATTCATTAAAACAAATTTTTAACCACTCCACAAATTTCATGCTAGCAAACTATAGTGTTGGCAAGTCAGTTAGTGCACTACTGCACTACTTTGTGTAATTTTTCCAACAATTGTTTACAGACAGATTATTTCACTTTTAACTCACTCTATCACATTTCCAGTGGGTCAGAAGTTTACATACACTAAGTTTACTGTGCCTTTAAACAGCTTGGAAAATTCCAGAAAATGATGTCATGGCTTTAGAAACTTCTGATAGGCTAATTGACATTATTTGAGTCAATTGGAGGTGTACCTGTGTAAGTATAGTACGCAAGTATAAACACCATGGGACCACGCAGCCGTCATATTGCTCAGGAAGAAGACATGTTCTGTCTTCTAGAGATGAATGTGCTTTGGTGCAAATCAATCCAAGAACAACAGCAAAGGACCTTGTGAAGATGCTGGCGGGAACAGGTACAAAAGTATCTATATCCACAGTAAAACGAGTCCTATATCGACGTAACCTGAAAGGTTGCTCAGCAAGGAAGAAGCCACTACTCCAAAACCACCATAAAAAAGCCAGACTACAGTTTGCAACTGCACATGGGGACAAAGATCTTACTTTTTGGATAAATGTTCTCTGGTCTGATGAAACAAACCTGACCCTACAAACCTGACTCAGTGACACCAGTTCTATCAGGAGGAATGGGCCAAAATTCCAGCAACTTGTTGTGAGAAGCTTGTCGAATGCTGCCCAAAATGTTTGACCGAAGTTAAACAATTTAAAGGCAATGCTACCAAATACTAACAGAGTGTATGTAAACTTTGACCCACTGGGAATGTGATGAAAGAAATAAAAGCTGAAATAAATAATTCTCTCTTCTATTATTCTGACATTTCACATTCTTAAAATAAAGGTGTGATCCTAACTGACCGAAGACAGGGAATGTTTACTAGGATTAAATGTCAGGAATTGTGAAAAACTGAGTTTAAATGGATTTGGCTAAGGTGTATGTAAACTTTCGACTTCAACTGTTCCCCCTGCTCAAGGGAACTACCTGGGAATTGTACCTGTAACCATTAGGTCACAAGCCCCTAAACATGATATTACACTGCCACCGTAATGATAATAATAATATGATAAGGTGTACAGAATGCATACAGTATGCTGCATTTCACACCAATGAGAGGCTTGCTTTTTAATCAAGTTAAGTCCATTGTAAGCTTAATGCAGGATATTTCCAGATTCTGGGCAATGCAAACCATAATCACAATCAAAACTGAGTGTGTATCTATGGTCGATGATTATTTCAGCAAAAAAAAGAGACAAAATCTAAATTGTGTTGAGAGTATGTTTCTTGACTTCATTCACATGGAAAAATGGGTTTGTTATGTTTGTCAAAAGTAAAATGTCACTCAAATACCACTGAAAGGTTTGTTTTAAACAATATTGATAATGCGGATTGAATTCAAGTAAGAAAACAATAGTAACTTGTTTGACACAGATAAGCGATATTAGCAGATAAGTTAGCAGAGGGAAATCTTGTTTGGGTTCATGCATTTAAAGGGTTTGTTTCACACAATGAAATGCGATTGCTCCAATCTTTAAGTGTCCTGTGCCACACTGATAACTAACTTGTCTCATTTCTCATTTGTTTGCACTGAACTGTTTTAATTTGCAGTAAACAGTTTTATCAGAAAGTGGTTCCCCTGGTAAACACCCAGGGGTGTTCAGATTTTCTGTCTAATGGCAGCTGTTTAATGTGAATAATTAAGTCTCATTACCTTTCTGTGAAATTCCACTGATGAGCCACACAAAGACTCTGCCCTGTAAACATTATTTATGTAATTTGTTGTTTTGTTGTTCTCTCTCTCTCTCTCTCTCTCTCTCTCTCTCTCTCTCTCTCTCTCTCTCTCTCTCTCTCTCTCTCTCTCTCAATTCAATTCAATTCAATTCAATTCAATTCAATTCAATATGCTTTATTGGCATGACAAAATTTTTACAATTGTATTGCCAAAGCTTGTTCATGAGAGAAAGGAACATGTCAACAGAAGAAAGAAACAAAACAAAATGACAATGATAACACATCTGGATATTATACAGTATATACAGTAACAGGTGTGTGTGTGTGTGTGTGTGTGTGTGTGTGTGTGTGTGTGTGTGTGTGTGTGTGTGTGTGTGTGTGTGTGTGTGTGTGAAGCAGTAACCGGTTTGTATGTATGTGTGTGTGCGTTTGTGTTTGTATGTGCATATGCATTGATTTTTGTGTCCGTGCGTGTGTGTTTGTTCATATTGTGTGCATGTCAGTAAATGGTTGTGTTCCATCACTCACTGTCCCTCAGACTGTGGCAGGCAGCAATAAACTGTGCCGCAAGTGTAGAGCACTCCACTCTCTCCCCCAGTACTACTTTTAATTTTAGTTGATCAGGGAGGTCATTGAAAAATGGGCAGATCCGGTTGAATTTAGGGAAGTATTTTTCTCTGATGTTTTTATACTTTTCGCATTTGGTTGTGAAGTGCAGCTCTGTCTCCATCTCCCTCAGAGAGCAGTGTTGGCACAGCCTTTCCTCGATAGGAAGCCACGATTTTCTGTGGCGACCTTTTTCAATGGCCAAGCTGTGCTCACTGAGTCTGTACTTTGTCAAGGTGGTTCTCAGCTTCTTATCCGTCATGGTCAGGTAATCTGCCATTGTGTACTGTCTTTTTAGGGCCAGATAACACTGCATTTTGCTTTGTGTTTGTGTTTGTTTGTTCCAATAGTTGATGTAATTTTGTTTTTGGTAGGTTATAATTTGGTTCACTCTAATTGATTTAATATCAATGTGCTGGTCCTGAGGCTGTGGGTTGTTAGTCTGGGTGAGTGAACTAAGCGTCAGGACCAGCTGATAGAGGGGGCTCTTTTCTTTGCTCAACTCTTGGCATTGCAGGGCTTTGTAATGGTATGAGAGGGGGTCACTATTTTTTAAATGGTTCAAAAATTTGATTGCTCTTTTTTGAGTTCTGATTACTAATGGATATTGGCCTAATTCCACCCTGCATGCATTGTTTGCTGTTTTTCTTTGTACATGTAAGATGTTCTTACAGAACTCTGCATGCAGGGTTTCAATTGGGTGTTTATCCCATTTTGCTAAATTTTGATTTGAGAGTGGACCCCACACGTCGCTGCCATATAGGGCAATTGGTTCAATTACTGATTCAAATAGTTTAAGCCAAATTCTAATTGGAATTTCTATGTAAATGTGTCGTTTTATGGCATAAAAAGCCCTGTGTGCTTTCTCTTTCAGTTCATTCACTGCAAGATTGAAATTTCCAGTGGAACTTAATTTCAACACTAAGTAATTGTATTGTGTGCATGTTTCTATGGAGCATGTCCCTAGTGTGAAATTTGATGTAGTTCCCTGAGATTTGGACCTTTTTTGGAAGGTCATGGTTCTAGTCTTTTTCATGTTTACTGCCAGGGCCCAGGTCTGGCAGTACTGTTCTAGCAGGTTCAAGTTCTGCTGTAGCCCTTGGATGGTGGGTGACAGTAGAACTAGGTCATCTGCATAGAGCAGGAATTTAATTTCTGTGTCGTAAAGCATAAGACCTGGAGAGACTCTCTCTCTCTCTCTCTCTCTCTCTCTCTCTCTCAGTATGGTTGAGCTGACTGCAGCTGTTGGTCAGATGGCTTCAGGACGGGCTCCAGGGATAGACAGTCTTACCGCTGATTTTTATAAGTGGTTCTGGGGTTCTTTGGGACCTGACCTGCATGAGGTACTCCTTGGAGTGCTTTCATGCAGGGACGATGCCACTCTCCTGTAGGAGGGCAGTTCTCTCCCTGCTCCCTAAGAAAGGAGATTTAGCTTTACTAAAGAATTGGAGGCCGGTGGCACTTTTATGCACAGACTACAAAGTGCTTTCTAGAGCAATGTCAAACAGACTGAAGGACTATTTGGACACACTTATCCACACAGATCAATCGTACTGTGTACAGGGCAGAACAATAATGGACAATCTCTATCTGTTTCGAGATGTGTTGGAAATGTGCAACTTGTACAATCTTGACACGGGCATTCTCAGACAGGATCTAATAGACATCACCTCTCGGGTAATGGCCTTCAGGCTGAAGACGGCCCAGAGACTGCTATATGACTGTGGTGTGCGGTGGCTGGACATAGCCAAGCTGATCCTGCAGAGGGTTGATCGTCTGGGCTACAGTAAACAACTGTTCCTGCTGAGGTCTGAGGAGGCAGATCTGATGGGCCTGCCACCTTTCTATGCCTCGGTTTTGGAGGCGTGGAGGATCCTGAAGGCCACCAGGGACCCTGCTGCCACAGCCGGTCTGTGGCTGTTTGAGGAGCCACTCTTCTATAACAGTTTTTTTCAGGCCCGGACCCTGTCCTCTGCAAGTATAAGGACTTCTATGAGGGAGGCAGGTTGTACGAAGCTGGGTCATTTGCTGATGCCCGCTGGGATCTTGCAGCAGTGCACCAACATCAGACCCAGGCTGCTAAATGGTATCATTACGGAGATCTGTGTGTCGCTTCCTGAGCACCTGAGGACGTGCATGAAGGAGAACTGTGTGCTAGCTGGCCAGTGGGAGGAGAATGTCGGATACAGCTTTCCATGGCTGGCAGTCTCTCCCAATGTGGGGGAGTGGCAGGAAGGGGAGGGCTGCCTCCTGTCGTTCACAACCAAAAGGCTGCTGGTGGTCCTTGTACAAGCTACCAGTTGAAAAACGGTCAGCGGACCTCCAGTGGAGGATTGTACACGGGGCGATAGCCACGAACAGACACATAGCGCACCTGGATCCTGATCACAGGGAGGCGTGTCTCTTTTGTTCTCAGTCTGAAACCCTAACACACCTATTTGTCCAGTGTCCTAGGTTGGTGGGTGTGTTTGATTTATTAGGGGGCTGGTTTTTGGGCTTGGGGGAGGAGTTTTCCCTCCAGTTGTTTATATATGGTCCAAAATATCTAGCCAAGAAGAGGGCGAAGGTAACACTGATCAATTTTATATTAGCCACTGTCAAGCTAGCCATCTGGCTGAGCCGGAAGAACCGGGCTCAGGAGGTGGGTTGTGTGGATCCTGTGCAGGTCCTTGAAGGACTTTTGAAGGCACGGCTCAGGGTAGAGCATGCCTATTATAGCATGGTGGGAAATCTGGAGGCTTTCCGCCTCAAGTGGGCAGTGGGGGGGAATACTGTGTTCAGTGGGGGGAGCGATGAAGACCTTGTTTTCTCGTTCTGAAACCTATGTAATACGGGAAAGTTTGTTTTGGATTGGTGGTATATTGGTTGTGTCTTATATATTTTTGTTTGTGTTTGGTTTGTTTTGTTGTTTTTTCACCTGCAAGTAAGCTACTTATGTAGCTGAGGCTCTTGTGTCAGTATACCTTTGGGTAGGGTGTAATAAAGGGCTTTTTAATCAAAAATCTCTCTCTCTCTCTCTCTCTCTCTCTCTCTCTCTATCTCACATATACACACACATTCTCTCACCCTTTCAATCTCTCTCACTCTCTCGCTCTCCCTCTCCTTCCCCCTCAATCTCTCTCACTCTTTCTCGCTCTCCCTCTCCTTCCCCCTCAATCTCTCACTCTTTCTCACTCTCCCTCTCCTTCCCCCTCAATCTCTCACTCTTTCTCACTCTCCCTCTCCTTCCCCCTCAATCTCTCACTCTTTCTTGCTCTCCCTCTCCTTCCCCCTCAATCTCACTCTCTCACTCTCCCTCTCCTTCCCCCTCAATCTCTCTCACTCTCTCACTCTCCCTCTCCTTCCCCCTCAATCTCTCTCACTCTTTCTCGCTCTCCCTCTCCTTCCCCCTCAATCTCTCACTCTTTCTCACTCTCCCTCTCCTTCCCCCTCAATCTCTCACTATTTCTCACTCTCCCTCTCCTTCCCCCTCAATTTCTCTTGCTCTTTCTCACTCTCCCTCTCCTTCCCCCTCAATCTCTCACCTTTGTCACTCTCCCTCTCCTTCCCCCTCAATCTCTCTCACTCTTTCTTGATCTCATTCCCCCTCTCCTTCTCCCTTTATCCCTCCCTCTCTATGTCTTTCTCACTCTCTCTCCTTTGATCTCTTTCTCCCTCCCTCCCTGTCTATGTCTCATTCTCACTCTCCTTTGCTCTCTTTCTCCCTCCCTCCCTCTCTCTCAATTCAATTTCCTTTATTGGCATGACAAAACACTACATTTTTATTGCCAAAGCATACAGTATTAAACAAAACGAGGACATACATTTAACACTGAAAAAATACATAACATCAAAGACTAGAAATTAATAAACAGTAACCATACATGAAAAGAACTTTCCTCTGATTATGGATTTTGAAATAATAATGGAAAATACTAATGAATGAATAATAATAATAATCTATCTCTGTATCTCTCCCTCTCTCTCCATGGTAGATATCTGCCATCACTACTGTGTGAACTCCAAGGCGTGCACACTGTCCAGCAGTGGTCATGTGGGAGTGTGTGTGCCCTGCACGGTACGAGGGGACCAAATGCGAGGTGGACAGATGTCTGAGGTGCCACGGGGCGCCCTGCATAGTCGAGCAGGAGACGGGCGACGTTAGCTGCAAGTGAGCGGATGTTTCCCCCTCCCCTTCCTTTCCCTGCTCTGCTCATCTGAGCAAAAGGTTTCCATTTGTTATTCGCTGAAAAGGTCACTTGGTGTTGTACAAACCAGAGCGGAGCTGGGTTACGCAGCACGATTGGTTTGCAATTACATTCTTAACCTTGTCTCAGGTGCGGCTGACACTGATTAGCCGCTTAGTGGTGCTGTCCTTACCCCTTAGGCATTCTATATAGTGTTATGGTTGAAACAACGTTAAAAACCTTACTAACCTGACGTTAGTTTGAGGGTATGTGACGGTTGAAAGTGAAAGGTTTTGAAACGTTAGAATGGCTATGCTGCAGCTCAACTTTATGGCCAGTATATAATGTCAACCTTACATTGTAAGGTGGTTGAAATTTGAAGTTTTTTAAACATTACATTCACAACGTTAAAAATAGTATGTTGTAATGATGTTGCAATTTGATGATCGATCTGTGACGTTGCATTTGAGGTACGTGAAGGTTGAAAAATTAAAGTTTATTCAACGTTAAGATTACAATGTTGCAGGGCCGGATCTGGGGGGGGGCCAGAGGGGGGCCGTGCCCCCAAAATTTTTGCTGTGCCCCCCCAAAACTTTGACCATTGACTTAAAATAATCAATTGCTTTGATCGATCCCTAGAAAAAATCCAAGTTATTTTTATTTTTTTTAAACCGATATTTTGCATTCTTTCTCAGTTCAGGAGACTTAGCCAATCATAATGTTCTATTCAAAATATCAAAAAACAACAACTTGGCAATGTATTTCTGATTGGTTGGTTTGGCAGTTTAAAACTGGGAGACGGACCGATCTTCTGTCACTCTCTACATTTGTCGGTGTTTGTCTGTCACTTGAAGAGGTTAACGTTTGCCCACAGCAAAAATAAATAAAAATAATATAGGTCTAAAAGTTATTCTGTTTAAAAGTTTATAATTAAGCCTGTGTATTTTGAGTCTTGTCTTGTTGTTTCATTTTAGTGGTTTAGTGTTATTACTGTCTGAGGGGCTTAGTGGTGGTGGTTTTACGCAACGTTAGCTAGCTAGCTACAGTACTAGTTTACGTTAGACTAGCTAACCTAGCTAGGTAACGTTAACTGTTAGCTAGCTAATTGTCACCGTTATAGCTAAAGCTAACTAACGGTTAGGTCGCTAATGTGTTTTTCTTTTTTTCTTATTCTCTGTGCTCCACGGTTCTTCTTTCCTTTTGGTGACAGTTACCCTACTTGCTTATACGGTATTAGCCTAAATCATTATGCATCGATTTTTGATTACTAAACCAAAGCACAGTAATGTTAACACAAATGCAGCTCTAGTTGTACATACCGGTAGTTCAGAATCTTCATGCTCAGTATCAGATCCTGTGCCCGGGTCCCCAGTTCGGAAGAAAAGGCAGTCGGGGGTGCTTCCGTGGATCTCCGGCCACGATTTAAATGATAACACACCATCTCAGCCAGTTCTAAAAGTATTTCCCAAACGGGAGTTTGGCAAAAAGGCTCGTTCTTTCAACCCAAGCTGGTATCAGTCACGATCATGGCTAGAATATTCAGTGAAACTAGATGCATGTTTCTGCTTCCCCTGTCGCAAGTTTTCAAGCACAAATGGCAGAGATCTAGTTCTTACCAAGACGGGGTTTATTAACTGGAAAACGGCATTAGAAAAGGACAGGGGATTATACAGTCATGCATCTAGCCATAGCCATTTGAATGCTGCACGATCATGGACAGAACTGAACACGAGAGTGGAAACTGGTGACACTATATCATGTCTCTTGGGAAAAACACAGGTTGAGAAAAACCGATACTACATCAGAAGCATAGGGGAAGTGGTGCAGTTTCTGGCTATGAACGAACTTGCTTTTCGTGGAAGCACTGAAAGTCAGTCCGAAATAAACGCTGACAGTGATATCTCTGCTGGGCTGTTCCTGAAATTGTTTGAGTACACTCTGGCTAAGGATTCCAAACTTGCTGAAATAGCAAAAAACATCCCTCAGAATGCAAAGTACACATCAAAAGGCATTCAAAATGAGATAATTAACACACTAGCCAGTATGGTGTTGCATGAGGTGAAAAGAAAATATGATAATGCAGATACAGTAGGGTTCAAACCAGAGACAGGTGCAATGTTGAGAATCTTTCACTTGTGATTCGGTTTGTCTGTAATTCGGTTCCTGAGGAGCATTTGATTGGTTTTACTGGACTTGAGTGGGTTGGATGCAGAATATATAACAACAGAAATGCTCAAACACCTGTCCAGTGAAGGTTACAGTGCTGATAATATAATCAGCCTATTTTATGATGGCGCATCAGTCATGAGTGGGATCAGGGATGGGGTTCAAGCACTGTTGCAACAGAAGCTTGGCAGGCTCATTCCTTATGTAGATTGCTACAACCATCAGCTGCACCTAGCAGTGGTGCATGCCATTCAGGAAGAGCCATGCGCCAAAAACATTCTTTGAACTCTCCGGCTCACTACATTCCTTTGTTCACCATCATTATGTAGCCCAGAACTATAATGCACCCTCTCTTAAAAGGTTACTCGAGATACGGTGGACCAGTCCATTATGATGTAACAAAATGTCTGGTAGACAATGAGGATGCCATCTTGAACATTTTGTCAGCGATTTCTGAAGATAGTGTGGCAGCAATGGCTTTATGCACAGAGGCATCAGGGGCTCCTAGTACAACTCAGGAAGCATCATTTTTTTTGAAATTGGTAAATTCCTCATCAAAACTTTTGGTGTCTTGAAGCCAGCAAATTCTATTCTGCAGGCTAAGGCTGTGGATCTTTGCAGTGCTGGGGTTATCAGTGCCTCACTGCAAGCTTTAAAAGATATCCGAGAAGATGATTCATGGGATAATTTTGAGATATTAGACAGCCCCACTGCTACAAAAAGAAGGAGAACAATGAGCAAACAGCTCATAGACAGTTTTGTTCTCTCCACCGTTGGTCACACTGAGTCCGATTCCTCCAACACTCCCAGCCAGTCTTTGAGAAGAGCCCTCCTAAATATCTTGGACAGAGCTATTACAGAGATTGAGGACAGGTTTTCGAGGAGAAATATTGACCTGATGAGGGCAGTAAGCTGTCTTGTTCCCCAGTCTACGTCTTTTCTAGAGTTGGCCCTATTGAAACCGCTGCAGCTACTTGCCGGTACTGATGCAACAACCAATAGTCTGAAAAATGAAATTGATGTGGCAAAATCCATGTTGCTCAAGAAGTTCTCCACTGACGCGGATCTGTCAACAGTGTGTCGACATATACAGGGCTATAAGGAAGCCTTTCCAGAGCTGCATGCAGTGTATGCAACTGCAGTGGTGATTGGAGTATTCTCAGCATGATGTGAGAGTTCTTTCTCCACTCTGACACGTGTCCTAACACCCTTCTGCTGCACAATGCTGCATGAGAGAAAAAGGAATTTGGTGATTCTGGCACATGAAAAATGAATAACCAAGAGTATTGATTTGGATGAGTTTGTTAGGGCTTTTATGAAAACAAACAGAAGACTCATGCTTTGAGGCAATTACTTTGTGTTTTGCAGTGGGAATAGCTAGGCCTTCTTTTTTCTTTTAACCATATTGTTAGAAATCTCCAACAGTTTTAAGACAAACCATAGCCTACAAATCTTTTTTATTTTTTTTGACATTACCTTTGTTTGTAAAGTGCTTGCTGCTTTATTTCTTGAAAACAGTCCTGAGATTCGGTGTAGTGGTAGTTCAGCGTAATCACTGAATGGGTGATGTAGGCAACTGTAAGCTCCATGTTTGGGACAAAGACTTTTTTTTTTCTTGATTTAGCTAAAGAGCACACTCAGCTTTTATTTAAAGGGATAACCTT